>PNEQ01073888.1:8735-25963 GCA_003012365.1 Medauroidea extradentata
GTGTTGTGTTGTGTTGTGTAGTGTTGTGTTGTGTTGTGTTGAGTTGTTGAGCTGTGTTGATATGTATAATACATGTTTCTTTGTACTTCTCTAGCTCTCACATCCATATGGGGTGAAAGAAGTTTATGACCTCGGGGTCATATATCAGTCATATATTCTTGTGCCCCTCTCTTGGCGTGGGAGTTTTGCTTATGCATTTTGTTACTTATTGTACATGCATTTTTTGCCATTTGAAATATGGTAATGCTGTATTTAAAACAATTAACTTTTTATTTGCAGGCGACTGGCAATTATTGACGTTACTGGAGTGCTTACCTTCTCAGATATGGATTCATCTTCATCAAATTTTGTTCTCAGTAGTGTTTCACAAACCAGTGATTCAAACAAAGAAGTGAATAAATTTGAGCGTAAAGATGTCTGGGCTGTTAAGTGGGCGGCTGATAACCCTGAATTACTTGGTATCATGGAAAAGACAAGAATGTATGTTCTTAGAGGTTTGGAACCTGAAGAACCCATAGTGAGCTCAGGATATATTTGCTCCTTCCAGGTATTTGCAGTTTCAAATTTTTTTTGTTACATTTTTCACCTTTTTTATTTTGTTCTCATTACATTATTGTTTGCTTACGTACAGGCAGTATTGTATATATTTTATTATTACAGAGCCGGCAGTTATAACATTTATGATAATATATGTAATTTATTGTACAGTTTCTTACAGAAATAAATTTATAATTTTCTCAGAAATGTCAAGACTGAGTTCTTACAGTAAGGAAAGTCAGGGAAAAAAGTTGTTTGAGAAAGTCTGGGAATCAAAGAAAAAGTCAAAGAAAGTAAGGAAAGTTTGCATGTTGTGCATAAATACTAGAATAAATACCACTGTCATTTTGGTGTCGTACATTTGGATGTGTTACTTCAATATTCAGTTCTGTTTAGTCAGAATTAAATTTTTTTCATGGATGTTAATTGTTCATAGAATAATGACATACTTCCACCAGAATGTACTAGGAATGTCTTAAGTCATGTGATAGTTTTTTTGACAAAGCACAGTACAAAGTAATTCAGAAAGGAGTGATGGATATAGCTATCAGATTTTGGGACAAAGAAAAGCATAGTAAATATTGGATACTAAGTGGTGTGGTTCATTAACAGAAGCACAGCTTTACATATTGTTGCGTGTTGGCCTGGCAGCAGGCATGTTATATCGTGCTAGGTGGACAGCCTTAGTCGACCAGTGATCTCATGGGTTTTCGCAACTATGTCGCAGCTCTGGAGAGATGTCATTGGGATTCCCCGATGATGCCAATGCGTATAGCCCTACGTGACTACTAACAGGCACGAGGAGGTAATATCTACTTTTAGACTTCAGATCTTCATGTTTTATTTATTGATGTCACTAAAGGGGCAGTATAAAAACCTTGGAACTGTGCAATATGAGTCAGTCTTAGTCATGCAGTGAATCTTGAAGAATCTTAGTCAGTGTAGTATTGTGCAGTCAGTTTAGAAGTCTGGAGTCTTAGTGACACGTGAAGAGTCGGAAGTCTGAAGAGGATCAGTATAAGTTTGTAGTCAGCGAGTATGAAGTGAGATCCAAAAGTGGTGTGTAAGAAGCGCCCTTAGGGCCGGCGCTGCCACTGGGGCAGCGATGGACGTCGTGAGAAGTGACGGGCCAAGAGGAGACACTGACGGTGGTGCAGAGATGAAGAGGACGGGCTTGGGGGTGGTATCTTGACGGCGTCGAGGTTGATGTAACATCGGCAGAGCTGACGAGGTGTTGCGTCTCGAGAATGACAACACAGTGGCGGTTGTCAGTGTCGAGGCTGAGTAACATCAGCGCCCTGCAGAAGGGACAGACAACACTAAGGTGTTGTTTTGGAGTGCTACAGAGTCGGTGATCTGTGGAGAACAACACTGACGTGTTGTGTCTAGGAGGGCAACAACTGGCTACTTGAGGAGACTGTCTACTTGATGATCCAAGAGGAGTGCTTCGAGAGTTCGCTATTGGTCCTTCTCGGAGGAGGTGCTAAGTTTGTGCAGAGAGGCTGATGAGGACATCTTGGTGATGTCAGGAAGACGTCTTGGTGACGTCGGAGCCTACTGGATGGCTACAGGCCCATACCTTCAGAGCAGTACTGGGTGTGAGTGACAAGAGGGCTTCTGCTGCGGGTCGACAGATGAAGAAGGAGGTGTGCGACGGGAGTGGAACTAAAGACCTCAAGAGTGAAGACAGTAGTACACTCTGGGTGCTGCACATTGCAAGGTGAGCCATCACCACTTCGGACTGTTAAGGTTGTACATAGGCACTATTTGGAAGATTGTTGATTGGCTATATGACTGAACTTTTATTGTGATTTGTAGTATTTGATTATTGGTAAATATTCTTATGTTTTAATTGTCAAAGTAAATTAACGTTTCTGTGGCACAGTAGTAATTGTGTGCATAACTAATTGTGTTGTGAAAGTTATAGTTGATTGCTGTTTTGTGTATTTCGTAGCTTTGTGAGCTATTAAATCCAGCACTTAATTTAACTCTCTTATTTCTAATTATAAGACCTCTATCCCAAAGAGCTCATGAGGAGTGCCCACATGAAAAGTTTTTGCTCAAATTTGTAACAATATATTTTCTTAAACATTTCTAGGATACATGAGGCTCCTTGGTCACTGAGATATTACAGGTATCAATAGAATGCTACAGAATAAATTTGAAAAAATATCAGTTGTCAGGAATGCGTAAAATGTGTAACTGAAAACAAAAAACATAATCTTCTGAATTTGGAAACATTGAGTTGACTTGTAACTAACTCGTGGTTCACTATAAGCTGGCATGAATTATCTTAACTATGACAAGAGTACCTTATTACATCACTTTTATTTTCTGTTTAATGTTTCTCCACATAGACTAGTATTGTTTGGAGTGTTTCCAGATTGATGACTATCGTTCACGGAGTTGACAGGAAACTCAAGTTTTCCTTTGGAGTTTTGTAATGTTCATCGGCTAGAAAATGCCAAATGGTTCAAAAGACTAGACATTAGATATATGGGACGAACCATATTACTATATTTCTGAAAGAAGCAAATTTCCAGAAAGAAATTATGTGTGCATTAACTTCAGTAAATGCAGTATATTACCCATTAAAACATGGTAGTAAATATTGTTTTGTGTAACGTATAAAGCAGAAAGCAAGCTTGGTGTTGAATGTGAAGTGCATCTAAAATATTTTTATGCTTAATAAGAAAATATTTACTGAAATTTATATTTATAATGTAGAATAGTTCAGATTATGTGTTGCTACAAAATATATATTCTTGGCTGTTAACATGCAGTTTGGGTTTGGTTTGTCTTTTTTTTTACAGTTTTAAAATATTTTTAAGGGGATACCAAGTTCTACCTGAATATCTTGTATTTAATATTATCCTTTTAATGGTTGACCTGACTTCAATATTCCTAATACATTCTGCAACATGGCCTGGCCTTGAGTCCATCATATGCTGGATTTTGTAGTGCGGCAGATAGGCCCATAGTTGTTGGTTGGTTCATTTTAAATTCTAGTGTCATTTCAGTTGGTCCCACTCTTACTCAATTCAGGCCATGCCAGGGGAGCTGGGAGACACTGATAATGTTTAGGTAGTTTGGGTGCAGTCCTCTTATGGTCTTTGCCGTCTTTGGTCAGGAATTATTTATTTTAAGACTCTAATCTGTAATCTTGGTGAGTAATAGGAGCAAATGGAGACACACTACAACATCAGCATACTATTGGACGTATTTTGAGCTATGAATTCACAGATTGTAAGGCCTTCTATGAAGGAATTTTGTTTTATCAATTATGTGATGGGAATGTTGATATTCACCCTTCACATCCAGACTTGTTGATCATCATTCCCTGTAATGAAGCTGCATTCCTCACTATACATACATACATTGCTGGTCTGTGGTGTTCAACATTGCTCTGGTCTGGCACCACTGCAAATGCAGCAGTTGCTGTTGCAAAATTAAAGACATTTGCTCTGGAGCTTCAACACTGGCTAGTATATTGGATAAAGTTTCGATAAGAGGTCTCAGTGCTAGGTTTACAAACAGTTAATCCTCTACATTGGTGGCTAAGCTCATCTTGCCTAAGTTAGTTCTACGCATAGAAGTCACTTCACATATCTGTAGTGTTAAGGGAATGTGTGCTGCTGAGTTTGGTAGTAGTGTTAAGGTATCTGATGCCGCGGTGTGCCATGGCAGTTGAGTGTTGCGGCTTGTAAAAGAAGGTCATGAATGAAGTGGTGTCAAATGGACTTAGGATCTTTGGGTGGTCATTCATAACACGGCGACGAGGATGGGATCCGGGGCTAATGGAACGTATTGAAGTATTGTTATAATTTTTTAACGCTTTACGCAGTGTTCCACGATACGTGATGGCGTTACATGGACCGACCGTACCTGTGTGTGTACAATGCGCTGAGACTTTGGCAACTAAAGTTATATGTTTCCATCGCTGATACGAAGGAAAGTAATAAAGTTGCGATGTTGTGTATCACCTTGCCTTCGGAATTGTATGCATCGTTGAAAACAATACTAAACCTTAAAAATATAGCATTTCATTTGATGACTGTATTGACTGTCTACTTAAAGTTCTCTCTCCGAAAATCATTGTTATTGCAGAACGGTTTAAGTTCTGGCAGCATCGACAGCAAGATACTGAGACAGTAGCTGAGTATATTGTGATTATAAAACAAATTTCCGTAACCTGTATGTTTGGGACTTTCCTTGACGAAGCCTTGCGCAACAAGTTAGCCTCGGGAATATTATCTGAATCAATAGTTCGGACATTGTTGTCAGCGTGCGAAGATTTGAAATTTTTCGAAGCTGTAAAGTTGGTTATGGATATGGATACAGTGGCTAAGTCAGCCGCCCTCATGAATAGTGTCGAGCAGTCAGAAGTGAATATGGTTGAGGCTGGCTCGATTCCTAGTTACAGCCAAGGGGCACAACGGGACGCTCAACTGATCAAGAAGGATTATCGGCTGCCGAGACGGCGTCCAAACTACTGCCAGTGGGGAATTCCTGATGAGTCGCCCAATAAGGATCATGCTGCGGAGTCAAAGCAGGGTTTGTCGACTGGCTGCAGGAGCTGTGGGAGTCGGCACCAGTCCAACGTCTGTCCAGCTCGCCAGTGGGTGTGTTACAACTGTGGCCGTACGGGTCACATAGCTCAGGTTTGCCGCAACCCCAAGGTAAATCAATCTGTTTTTGATTTATGGTGTATTGCTACTACTGGAGTAACCCTGGATCCAGCGTCAGTGCAACTACTCATTATTAGTGTGCATTTAAGTTTTGTTGTTAATACTGGAAGTGCAGTTACACTCTGTGGCTGGGAACATTTTGTGAAAAAATTTGGACCAAGTACTCTAACCCCATTTCCTGGTGTGTTAAAGGCTGCAAATGGTTTAGATGTACCCGTTAGTGGGGTACTGCCAGTGAATGTGCATAATGAAGTATCAGGGAGTGTTAACCGCTTATCCTTGTTAGTTACTAAGGGGTTAACTACTCCAGCACTTTTGAGCAGAGATTGGTTATCTGCCATGTGGCCTGGTTGGCAAGATAAAATATGTTCAAAACCAGATACAACATCAATTTGTTATGTAACTAGCCGTCATAGATTTGAAGTGATGCTTGAGCTAACGGCTGTATACCCAAACTCGTTTTCGCTTACAAACAATGACAAACCTGTTGTAGGTTATAAAGCGAATATTAATTTGAAGGACCATGTCACGCGTGCGTTTCATTGGTTTTATGGTGTGCCTTATGCTATGGTGCAAAAAAAAAAGAGTTGGGTATTGTGTCACTTGTTTCTACGAGTCAATGGACTAATCCTATTGTAATTGTGCCTAAAAAGTCAGGCCAAATACGTATCTGTGTGGATTTAAATGTTATGGTTAACCCCCCCATTCGTTTTAAATCAATATCCTTTACCATATGTCAATGATATAGCTAATCAGTTTGTTGGATGTTGGTTGTTTTGTCGACTTGACCTTACACAAGCATATTTGTTATTGGAAGTAGAAGAATCCAGTAGCGAACTGTTAACTGTGAACATCATTAATAGTTTGTATAGGTTCAACCGATTAGTGTTTGGTCTGGCTTCTGCCCCTGCAATCTTCCAATATGTGATAGAGGCAATATTAATGGGGCTAGATAATGTAGCTGTTTATCTTGATGATATCCTGATTGGCAGGGCAAGTAAGGAGGAGTGTAACAAGATGTTGCACCGGGTGTTATCAAAGTTAAATGCTCATAGTGTGAAGGTTAACACCTGTAAATCTTAATTTTTTGTGTCTTCTTTGGAATTTTTAGGTTACCAGTTTTCTGGGGAGGGAAAGTCACCTACTAAAGCTAAAATTGTCAAAATAATGTCGACCCCTACACCTAAAGATGTGACACGGTTGAAGTCGTATCTTTCCCTCCTCAGTTACTATAGACATTTTATTCATATGTGTCCTGACGTTTTAGAACTTCTTTACCGGCAGTTATGCAAGGACACTACGTGGGTATGGTTTTCTGAATGTGAAATTCCCTTCAATAAGAGTAAGACTTAGTGGTCTTTGACCCCAGCAAGAAAATACTATTGCATGTCGATAGTTCGGCATATGGAGTAGGAGCTGTCCTAAGTTATGTCATTGATGGAGTGGAGTTTCCTATCGCCTTAGAGTCTGCTATGCTTTCTGGTGCAGAGAGAAAATACAGTCAGTTGGATAAAGAGGCGTTAGCTGTCATTTTTGGGGTTAAGAAATTTCACAAATATTTATACGGGCATACGTTTACCATTAGTGACCATCAACCACTTAAGACCCTATTTTCAGAAGCCAAAATGTTACCCCATATGGCATCTGCCCGTTTGTTGCGCTGGGCTTGCATCTTGTCTGTGTATAAGTACTCCATTGTCTATAAGAAAGGACAAAGTATCCGTCAGGCTGATGCAATGTCCCATCTGCCCTGTCCCAATGCAGTGGATGTACTAGAATGTAATTTTACAACTCCCTTTTTTTTGCCAGATGTGGTGGCAGAGGAGACGAAATGAAATTCAGAATTGAGTGCAGTGTACGATTATTGGCAAAGAGTGTACCAGTACAGTTTTGCGAGTGTTCTTCACCGTTCGCGATAACTTGTCTAATAGAAACAGGGGATTGCTGTATGGAAACAGGGTAGTAATTCCTCCAGCATTGCGCAATAGCGTTTTGAATTTTCTGCACCACATTCATACTGGCGTAGTTCATTCCTGGATGATGGTGCGTTCCTACGTATGGTGGCCCGGCATCGACGAGGACATTTGGAAGAAGAGTTCTTGTACTATCTGTCAACAGACTCAGAATGCTACTAATCAGCAAACTCGAAGAGAGTGGCCTTCTACTCAAAGACCTTGGGAACGGATACATCTCAATTTAATTCCGTGACCTACCTCATTCTTTGTGATGTGTATTCAAAGTGGATAGAGTGTTTTAATTTGTCTGTGGATCCAAGTTTTCATTCAATCCTGAAATATCTTATTGAAGTGTTTTCCCGGTTTGCGTTTCCATGCACTATTGTTAGTGATAATGGTCCGCCCTTTTGTGCCCGGGAATCGGTCCAATTTTGTAGATATCGGGCTATTAAGTTGATGTTGTCCCCACAGTGTAACCCACAATAGAATGAGTGGCGGAAAGGTCAGTTCAATCCTTTAAAAAATTGTTAACAAGAAGTCTCATGTCTGCAGCAAACTCTCACCTTTCTATGTATCAACGTTTGGGTGACTGCTTGCCTTCGTATCGTTCTACCCCCTCTTCAGTTACTGGACTTTCACCTATGGCATCCCTTTTTACATTTACTCCGAGACATCATTTAACTATGTTACTACAGCTTCCATCTCATGAGACAGGGCCAAACTCACATTCTTCTGTACTGTCTCCAGTGAACCAGAAGGTATGGGTGAATTTGAACAGTGGTAAAAGTTCATTTAATTGGGTATCCGGTCTCATCATGGAAAGAGTGGGTAAAGTGACCTTATTGTGAAATTGGGTGAGGGACTGTTTCGTAGAGTTCATGCCAGCCAGGTTCGGCAGAACGATTGTTCAGTTGTAGGCTTGGACACTACCTACCCTTTGCCGCGCCCCCTCTTGCGGCCGGTCAGGGCTGGTTCTGTCTAGGAGGAGGTGGATTTTCAGGGCTTTCCGGTGGAAGAGGCGGACCGCGAGGTTGTTGAGTCTGTTAATCCAAATGTTTCTTGCTATGGCCGTACCATTAAGCCCCCAGTGCATTTTTCGCCTTCCTAGCACAGTATCGCATCGTATTGGTCTTTATGATGGTCTGTGTTATACTGAATTGTGTTATTGTAAGTTCTGTACTGGCTGTTTGAATTGTTATTATTGTAAGTATTGTATTAGTTGTTTAATTACTACACTTAATTGTGATGGGAAGGTAGTGTAGTGTTGGGGAATGTGTGCTTCCGAGGTTGGTAGTAGTGATAAGGTATGTGGCGCTGCGGTGTGCCATGGCAGTTGTGTGTTGTGGCTTGTAAAAGAAGGTCAGGAATAAAGTGGTGTCAAATGGACTTCGGATCTGTGTGTGGTCATTCAGAACAATATCCACTGCTTCCAATCGCTTCAGGCTGCACTGTTAGAATCATTCACGTAATGGATACATCTACCCTGTGGCTTACAGTCAGTTTACAAGTCCAGTCTCAATGTCCGTTGAGTTGAATTTTCCTTTTTTTTGTGCATTTGCCTGTTACAGAAGGGTATTTCTCATGTTAAATGTGGCTTAAACTACTACATGTCAAATTATAAAATAGTTAGTAAATGTTTGTAGCATCCATGCAAGTTGTGCTGTCAAATGTGAATGCACCAACATGTTGTCATGTGTGTAGTAGGCTCTACTCTTACCATTGTCTGTACAGTATGCGTTTGTTTGCTTTATTTTGACGTTTTTCTTCTGAGAAGAGTGTCTTTAAACGGAACGATGAAAGTCCTGTTTTTCAAAGAAGTCACGATGCTTTAAAGGTCAGCATAATAGAGCTGCCATGCATGTTTCTCAGAGTAGAAGATTAAAATCAGGCAGATGTATATTCTGTACTGACTATATGTATGGTGATGTGACTGTGATCAGGTGTCTTTGATGTACATAATTATATTGAAATAATTTCAATTGTAATGTCTAAAAATGCTACATTAATTTATTCTTAATTTATTTTTTTTTAAATTCAGTGTATTTATCAAAAATCTTCTTGTGGTTATTTTATTTGTTATTTGGGTTAATGGCAATTAAGTTTGTAATACTTTATATTTTAGGACTTGGAGATCCGTGCTGTGCTTCTTGATGAAATCATGGTAAATCCAGAGCAGCCAAATGAAAATTATATTCTTGACTTGGAAGTGAAATCGTTACGTGACACTAGAGAATTGCTGAGCAAAGTGGGTGTTGCTGAGGCCACTTCTTTTGTAGAAGAAAATTTTCATCCTAGACTATGGTATGTTTTTGTCTATGGTTATATTTGTTCTAGAAGTGATCGTATTTTACTCTTGCAGAATACAAAATTAAAAATTTGAAACATATATAATCTATTTAAATGCACGTAAGGTAGAAATTAATGGTTACCACAAGAATATACATTTTTATTGTAATGCTGATGTTACGTAGTAAATGGAAAAGTGCGAGGAAAGGATAATAATATATTTCTAGAAAGAAAACAATAAACAGAACATACGTAATTACAAAAATATCTATACGGATGTATAACACATGTAGGAATTAAATTTCTTGTTAAAAGGTAAGTGATAAAAATATTTTAATTCCTTTGATCGGAATATGAGGTATTCTGTTTCCATATTATCCATTAATTCAGAACAATTTTAAGTTAATGTCAATACAGTGTAGAGAAATATTACAGTAAACATTTTTGTTCTCTGTTACTTTAACGATCGAGCATTTCAAATATGAAACCTTTTACAATAAAGAGTGTAAGGGTGAGAGTAGAGATGGAGGGAGAGATTGAGAGAATTAGAGGTAGAAATAGTTATATATATATATATATATATATATATATATATATACACACACACACACACACACACACACACACACACACACACACACACACACACACACACACACACACACACACACAGAGACTATACATGTGGCTTTCTGTATGTTGAACACTGTAAAAACAGAACTTTTTTTGTAAAAAAAACTCTTGCATGCAAGAATGGATTAAGGAGATCACACAGGAATGGCTTTAGATCACACAAGAATGGCTTAGCGAAATTTTAACTTAATTTTTTCTCATGTTTACAGTGCATCCTGGACATATTGTTATTTATTTTGGTGAAAAGGTTGTGAAATCCGGTTGTTATAGGCAAAACCACTAGTCATGATATTTAAATTAAATATAAATAAATTCAATTTTTTAAAAATAATAACAAGTGCTATTTAAAGGTTATCTGTGCTTCCCGATTATCTGTCTTATTCGTGAGTTGCGCGGCATCAATTTACATGGATAATCGGGAGTTTACTGTATATATATATATATATATATATATGTGTGTGTGTGTGTGTGTGTGTGTGTTGGGAGCTAAATTAATTGTGTTGCTTATAAGTACATAAGAAGTTTTGCTTTGTTAGTTTGCATGCACTGTTACTTGCTTTTTTGTCATATGACCTCTGTCATGCCAGGAGTATTGGGCAGCATGTGTACCGGTCTGTTACTTGTTGCTGAGTTGCTTTGTGGTCTCTAGTGAAGTACAGAAAGTAGGATGAGTACTGTGTTTTATTTATCATTACCCCAACAAAGGTTATGGGTCCAGCTAGCCAGCAACTCTCGCGTGTGTCGAGTTACAACAATAATGGCAGTTAATGGTTTTTAGTGATGTTGCGGTGAGCGGGTGGCATGGCGACGTCAGCATTGTCTATTATAGAGAAACCTAAAGGTCACGAAAACTATGTTTTGTGGAAGTTCCAAATGATAGCTATTCAAATATTAGAAGATCAATGGGATGTCTTACTAGGCATATTAAAACCTGACTATGTGTGAAGAAAGGATTGCAAAGCGCTTTCAAAGATTTTGTTACTACTTGAAGCCGACCTAATACATCATGTCGAGCAATGTAAAACTTCTAGGGACACATGGGAAACCATTCAAAAGCTTTTTTAAGATAACTGCGTCATGAGAAGAGTAGGATTATTACTGCAGTTTTTTTTAATGTCCCTAGAAAGTTATGTTTCTATAGAGGAATATGTGAATAATATAATGTCAACTGCACAGCATCTTAGAGACATTAATTTTGATGTCAGGACGAATGGGTAGGAACATTATTGCTAGCTGGTCTTCCTGAAAAGTATGGGCCGATGATTATGGGGTTAGAAGGTTCCGGAATATCCATTTCTGCTGATGTGGTTAAAGTTAAACTGTGGCAGGACGTAAAACTAACAACCATATGTGATTCCAAGTCGACTCAGTGCTTTACATGAAAGAACTAACTAATAAAATTGTGAGCAGATAGAAAGTCAAACAGAAGCAACCTCAGTGCTACAATTGTCACAAGCCAGGACATTTTGCTGCAAACTGCAAGTTAAAAGTTATGACGAGCAACAAAGTAGATAGTAGCTAACCCACCAATGCTTTCTTTTCTTGCATGGCTTGTGGAGGTAATGGTAAAATTGAGCATGATTGTGCATGGTATTTAAATTCTTGTGTTTCTGTACATCTAACTGAAGACAGATTTTAAATGAGGCTGTTTTTTAATCCACAGTAGAAGTATAAACTGGCAGTAACCAGTTACTCAAAGCTGAAACTGTGGGTAATGCAGACCTACCACTTTTTCTATTTTTCCAGAAATCTTCCGGAAATATCCATTTGGTACGATTTTGTGAAAATATATTCATTCTTCCGATTTTTTGCCTGAACTGACTCCAGTCATGAGAGTTTGAAACACAACAATCAAAGTGTATGTTCATTTACCTAGAATCAATTTGTTTTACTTATTTGAAGTGAAGGATGGCACAAATAAAACACAAACTCCCGGATTGAGATTCATTACGAAAAATTTCACTGTAGTATCACAACCGCCATTTTGACTACTACCCTTATACCAACTCAACACAATGAAAGTTACCTGCCAACAAAGAAAAAAAAAATTTTGTAAGCTACAAATATCCCCAACATTCCGTCCATTGGAAAATAGTAAATTTTCTAACAAACATAAGCCTAAATAACAATGAGGGTCTTCAAAAACATACAATACAATACAACAAAAAAGGGGAGAAAAAAAACAAAGTAAACAATCCAGTAACCAAAACAAAGGTTCATGACAATAGTCTTATTAACAATTCAAGAGTCATCATGAACAGGTAGGGGTGACAACTTTGTAACAGGTCTTACGAGTTCACCATTGGAAGTTCTCAATAAGACCACTCGAACCACACCGTCTTTACCTGGGTAAAGCTTTGTCACCCTGGCTACCTTCCACCTAAAAGGATGTAGGTTAGAATCTCTAACACCAAAGTGTCAATTTTCAGATTGGGAACCACAGCACTCCATTTGGTTCTGTGATGTAAGTTATGGAGGTATTCTGAACTCCATCGCTTCCAGATGGATTGTTTTAACTTGGTGACTAATTGCCACCGACCTAGACGATTGTTCACAATATGGCTGAGGTCTTGTTCAGGCAGGCCGACAAGAGGAGCTCCCACAAGAAAGTGTCCAGGGGTAAGTACATCAAACTCTGACGGAGCTGAAGACAAAGGACATAACGAACTGGAGTTCAGAACAGCGGAAATTTCAGCGAAAAGGGTTGCAAGTTCCTCCAGGGTAAGTATTGATCTCCAATAACCCGTTTCATATGTAATTTGGCTGATTTAACAGCCGCCTCCCAGAGGCCATCAAAGTGAGGCGCTGCTGGAGGATTAAATTGCCACACAATGTTGAGATCTTGCAGGTGAGCTTGCATATCCTTCCATGATGGCTCAGTGAAGACTGCTTGATGAACCTCTTTCAAATATCTACTTGCCCCAATGAAGTTAGTACCTTGGTCAGAACATATAACAGATGGGGTACCTCTCAATGATACAAACCGTTTAAGAGCTGCCAGAAAAGCTACGGTACATAATGATGTTACAGCTTCCAGATGCGCTGCTTTTGTTGACATACACACAAAAATGCACAGATAGCTTTTGTCTGTTGGAACCTTCCGTGATTTTGTTCGCTTTGTTGAAAATGGTCCACGCCGACCTTCAGAAAGGGACGTACCTGAGAATATCTCACAGCAGGGAGATCTCCCATGAGAGGTGTGAGAGCCTTGGCTGAACACTTGAAGCTCTTAGTACACTGATGCACATGCCGTCGAATAATCTGTCTAGCACTTAATATCCAAAGTTGGCTTGGGCTAAAGATTGTACTGCTTGAGTTCCAGCATGGAGATACTCCTCATGGTAATGTTTTACAATTAACAATGACAGATGACCTCCTGGAAGAAGTATAGAATGTTTGCTCTATTCAGGTTGCGCCGAGTGCTGCAAACGACCGCCCACCCTGATGACTCCCAGAGGATCGAGAAATGGATGCAAGTGCTGTAACTTCTTCGAACATTCATTCTTAGCAAGTAATTTTAAATCTTCTGAGAAAAGGTTACGTTGAACAACTCGAAACCGAAACATTAATGCTTCCTTCAATTCGTCAGCACTTAACAACTCTGATTTACAATGAAACCTTTTCATGAATGCTGATTTAGCTCTGAGTATCCATGCTGTCACCCGCTTGAGTTTAGAGAATGGAGAAAACTTTTCCAGTAATGCCAGCAAATTAACATCACATTCTTGAACTGCTAAAACTTGTGCTCCTTGACGTTTGCACTCAGTAGTATCTGTCAGGTCGGGTGTCTGTATTTTAGTCACAGGCCATGTATCATCAGAGTTCTTCAACCAATTAGGACCATAAAACCAGGCTTCACTGTTTATCAGTTCATCGGGGAACACACCACGTGAGGCTATGTCAGCTGGGTTGCAACTTGAGGGTACATAGCACCAAGAGCTGGGGGGCAGTGTTGACTGAATTTCAGATACTCTGTTAGCGACAAATGGTTTAAATCTGTGCGGTGATGACCTTAACCAGGACAGAACAGTGGAAGAGTCTGACCACATGTTGATGTTCATAGGATGAATCTTAGCAGTGAACATCTTACTCACCCACTGTCATAATCTAGAGAGAAGTAAAGCACCTGACAACTCAAGCCTAGGAATTGAAAGTGTTTTTAACGGTGCAACTTTCAACTTTGCTGTAACTAGAAAGGTTGAGACAGTTCCAGATTTGTGGACAATGCGAGCATACACCACAGCAGCATAAGCCTTTTCAGAGGCATCACAGAATCCATGAAAGTCGATACTCTCTGCATCATCCCAGTCAATGTGGCGTGGAATTTTCACTTTAGTTAGGACGTCTAGTGTTCCTTTGAAACGTAGCCACTTTTGACAAATATCTATGGGAACAGGCTGATCCCCTTCTAAACCCAGAGTCCACAATTTTTGCAATAATATTTTACCCCACACGACAACAGCGGTGAACCACCCACATGGGTCATATAAGCGTGCAATTGTTGACAAAATACCCCCTTTGGTTGTGGAAGATTGGGGTACATTAACATAATATATAAATTCGTCATTCTCAGGGCACCAGTGAATGCCAAGCACCTTAACAGCCGGATTACTTTCTTGATCAAGGTTCTTCAGAACTTCTCGCTGAGATGCAGGCACATTATCAAGTAGGGCTGTACAGTTGGATGTCCACTTGCATAGTTCAAATCCCCCTCGTTGTAGTAGTGAGACTAATTCAACCTTCGATTTGACTGCTTCTTCCAAATTGTTAGTCCCTTTGACCACATCGTCCACAAACACATGTTGTAAGAGTGCTCGAGCTGCCAGGGGAAATGTCTTGTCCCTCGTCACTTGCTAACTGCCTCAACGTTCTTAATGCTTGGTAAGGAGAAGCTGACAATCCATAAGTGACAGTATTTAACTTGTAAAGCTGTACTTCATCTTGAGGAGACGGTTGCCAGAGAATACATTGATACTTGCAATCCTCAGGATGTGTTCGTAGTTGCCTGTACATTTTACAAATGTCAGCAGTAAAAACTACACGCCGCATTCTGAAATTTATGATAATATCACAAACTTCCATTTGCTACTTTTGCCCATTGTAAAGTACATAATTTAATGAAATGCCATTTGATGCTGTTGCTGAACCGTCAAAAACAACATGCAGTTTAGTGGTTGAGCTATCTTTAAATACTGCATGATGAGGAATAATATATGCTACATCGGGATTTGTGATAGGACTTGAGCGAACTTGAGTTTGTGTGCACTCAGTAGGCTGAACATGTGGTATGTGTGACATGTGGCCCAGTTCTTCGTCCTCTCTTAGGAACTGAGTGTAAGCACTTGCAAGCTCTTGGTGTCTGCTCAATTTCCTTTTCAGGTATTCATACCTGATACGTGCGTGTTGAAAGGATTCTCCTAATTGTGGTCGTTCTTCTTTAAATGGCAAACGTAGCACATATCTACCATCGGAGTCTCGAGTATGAGTTGATTTGTAGTGCTCCTCACATTTCTTTTCATCTACTGATAGTACATTTGTGGTAGGCACTTCCTCTATTTCCCAAAACCATTGTAAATGAACATCCAATAGGGGTGGGCGAAGCTTCGAAATTTCGAAGCCGAATCGAATATTTTCATTATTCGATATATTCGAAATAAAATTTTTACTTCGAACTTCGAAAAAATTACTACAATTTTCTGATGGTTATAAGTCATCTTAAAAATTGTCGTTATTTGGCCAAAACTTGACGATGGTGTCGCATTTACGTTATTATAAACATTCAAAGATTTTATTTGATACTAACCACACACATTGGCTAGTGGACCATGAAAACATAACCTTAATAGCGTACATACAAAGCAGCCAAAACGGCCGAAACTAAACCGTCAACAACTAATTTCATCCAAACAATAGGAAAACCACATCTTTAAATAATTTTTATTTACAGCAGAGATGTTTTATCTTCGAAACTTTCGTTAAACGCTGCTAATTTTTTTAGCAATAACATCTGCTATATCAATTTATGCCTAAATACAACTTACAGTGATTATTGCAGATTACGCAGCAGAATATTTTTAACTAAATGGTCGTGAAATTGCACTCAATGCGATGCAAGCCATATCGATGAAATTAGAAAAGAAACAAATAGCCTAGGCCGTGTCTATGGTTTACATGTTTACGTCAAGTGCGCCATTTCGAGTGGCCTCAGTCGCAAGCCATACAGCCAACAGCCACAAAGCACATGCACAAAGGAAACGGGCCGGTGCAGCGCATTATTATTTATGCACTTCGAAGTAATAATTTAAATTTACGCAACACGAGAGGCGGATCAGATAAAAACAAATGTAATGCTGCTGGCTCACTGACATTTTCGCAAGTGAAGTTGTGTGTCGATCACGTAATGATCATGGGCGGCCATATTGCGACCATGTTCAGAGATGCGATATTCAGGCGAAATCAGTAGGCACTTACGGAAACTACTATGGATTCACTCGATAGAGAGTAAATCGGTCGGAAACGTCATGCGATAAATTTAAACCGACCCTCAAGATCTCAAATTTTTCAACTCTATCCCGTCGCCGGATCCACGTAGATCTACCCTGCTGGGAGCAGTGTAGATAGCAGCAAGCGGACGATACAAAGGAAAGCGCGCGTAAAACGTAAACAAACACCCCCGCATGCGGTTTGAATTCATGTTCACGGGAAATACGATGTCGGATCGTATTATTTTTATTAAAAAAGAAGTCTGGAGCAGTTTATCAAGTAAAAATATTGCCAGAGTACATAATTCAGGTATGGAATAAATTATTATTACCAGTACACAATTTTAATGCTACATACTGTTACAAGTTTGGAGAACACAAACTTTATTTGTGGGCAATTCCCATGAGTTCTTTTGGGATAGAGGTCTTATAATTATAAATAAAAGAGTTAAATCAAGTACTGGATTTAATAGCTCACAAAGCTACGAAATACACAAAACAGTAATCAACTAGAACTCTCACAACACAATTAGTTATGCACACAATTACTCCTGTGTCACAGACACATTAATTAACTTTGACAATTAAAGCACAAGAAAAGTCTACCATCAATTAATTAAACACTATAAATCACAATAAAATTCAGT
>PNEQ01073889.1:0-25864 GCA_003012365.1 Medauroidea extradentata
ATCCATAACTTCGTTTCAGCAATACAATTCACTTAAATGATACAGCTTACCTTAAGCAGATTAATCACGTCGGGGTCACCTTATGTTAAGAACGGAAAACGATTACCAATCATTTCCTTCTTATAACTTCTCTTGTATAATTAAATAATATATATTGTAAGCTAGAATCCCTTTACAACTTATTCTAGAAATCAATTAAATAAAACTCGCTATTTTTCTGTTAATTTTCAATTCCTTGTTTTTCAAAATCAACAAAAGACTACCATGGATAACATGCTATCCATGGAGTAATACTGCTGTTCATAACAGTGTGTATGTATGTATGTATGTATGTATGTATATATGCTAGTACCTGGTCGGTACAGTAGCGCGACGTTGCCGTCACTCTCAGCAGCAACTCCCTGCCTGCTGGTAGCATCATCTCCGTCGATGCGTCATCAGGATAGTCGTCTGCACCGTGTACCAGCGCCTGTACACCGGCATGTTTACATTCAGCCCTGCTGTTGGCCCCAGGATTATTAACACTGAGTAATAGTCAATGTGTATAATTTTTGTATTTTGTATCATAACTTTTCTTCTAGCTAAACTCATGGAACTTTTACCTAACTACAAAGTAGAATACATACTGATAGAAATTTAGACACCGTAAATATCTTTTTATCATTGCTTTGTTACAGATAGAATGGCGGTTAGAAAACTCTCATTACTTTCTTAACTGCAATTCGATTTGTAACAACAGTAACGGAAAATAAATACTCATGGTGTCTAAAATTCTATCGTATTCCATTCCGTAGTTAAGCTAAAGTTCCGTGAACTTTGTCAGAAGAAAAGTTGTGACACAAAATACAAAAGTTCAGGACGGTGACTATCTTTCACTCCTAAGGCCATGCTCTATTGGTTTTGCTTTTTAAAGCGACGAGTGTCAGCCAATCAGAGCCTTCACGCTAGTGACGGATGTCGGGAACACTGCACGAACGACTGACATCGCGCACGAACGACTGACATCGCGCACGAACGACTGACATCGCATTTGACGCTCATCGCTGGCGACGGATTAAAAAAAAAAAAAAAAATCTTGTTTACATTTTAACATTCATACAACTATTGTTAAGGTTAGAACAAAGTTAAAAATATATTAAAATACCGGGATTTGTGTAATTAATGTAACATATTGTGTAAGTTCCTGGATAAGTAACTAATGTATTTGTTTTACTTTATTTTTCAGTAGAAAATTTAATCTTTGCTTTCTGTTTGATATTTATTTATTTAAACTGATGCGAGCATAAGCAGATTATCATTTCTTTATTTTCCATTGACGTTTCTTCAAAAAAAAAACGTTTACAATTTCTAAGTTATTTTTCTAGGTATAAGATGGCAGCACAAGTGTTTGTCGCCAGCGGCCGGCGATATTTCATCGCTCTGTTATGAAGATGTAGCAGGATTTCGTCGCTGGGTCGGACGTGTCGCGCTGCTGTATTGTGAAAACCTCTTTAGCGATATTTATTTATTCGCCTAAACAAGAGCAGATATCTAAAATCAATTCAGTACTGGTCCCGCAGCCTAGGAAAGGTTTTAAGAGAGTAGCGCAGCGGACGTGAAATGGTATCTACTGCGCAGCTACCTGCCCCACATTTCCCCTCCCAGCCAGTAAGAGGGAAAATGACGGAGCCCTGAGTATGCCATTAGCAGCTACAACTAATCAGGAGATGCGCACACCTCCACAGATTAGGGGCAGGAGGAGAAGGAAATTTCCCCTCTGTGCATCGCCAGTATGACCAGTAGTTTTGTTTAAAATTGTCTTCTCCATGTTGCCTAATTTTTTTTCAAGGCAGTAATTACTGTAGTTTTAGCTAATTGTAATTAACGAAATTCTGGTTAACTGAATTTTTTGTGGAAACTAATTTATTGTTTTGAAAAAAATAATTAGTCATGCAAAAACCATTTCAAACAAAACTGCCAAACATATTTTAGATATCTGCTCTTGTTTAAGCTTAAAAAAAAATTATTATCCCAAAAACAGTATAAAAAAGAGAGCACGGCCTTAATAAGCAGTAAGTAGCATATTCTTAATAGTATCGTAAAAGTATCGCAAAAGCATATGAGTTGAACCTTTCAGCATGCCTTCAAACTATTTCGAACGAATTGGCGAAATGTCCTGGTATCTAACAATGGCGAATCTTACTTTTTTTTTCTCGCCTGCTTTTACGGTACATGATACAGCAATGCCTAGAGCCACGATTTTTTCGCGAAAACATTTCTACACCATTTCGTTTCAATGCCAGCTGTGCTTCATAGTTATTGGCACTGGTGTTCCTGAACTCTGTGCGTCTACTGCTCGACAAACCTAAGTGTAGCCCCAGGTAGGGGAGGTAAGAGTGTTAGTGTTTCGAGATCGTCGTGCGAAAGCAGTGGCGGGGAATGTCTTGGAGCCCTCCCTCCATGTACACTCCGTTCATATTGTAAGCGACCATCTTGTAGTAGGTCTAATAGGCCTGTGCAACGGTATATCTTGTAGCGCGGTGCAAAACGACACGACCTGGACAACAACTAAATACATACTGGTTGTCATTTTTCAGCTGACGAGACTGTACGCAGTGCATATCTCGAAGGCCAGGCTACTTGCTTGATTGCTTGATATTGGCTGGAAGGATGTAGTGAGGCAGAGGAGAGTAGGAGGGCGGGGTATGTCAGAGAGGGGGCGGCTGTAGTTCACATATTTTCCGAAGACACACTTAAGTTTGTCGAGCAGTACCTGATGACGGGAACAGGTTCCCGAAACGTCGTTATAGTGTCTTTCTGAAAAACTACTCTGTTTTGTTTCGTCTCATCGTAGTGTCGTTTGCTGGTTTTTCTGTTCGTGTCTGATATCTACTGTGTTGTATGTTTTTTATCATTTTTGTCGCGTGTTTACTTGGGTTTATTTTTATTGTTTTCATTTATTATGTGTTTGTTCCTCGTATTATTTGTCCCGATTCCATTATTTTTTGGAATTGTATGTTGTGTTTGTATCCTGTTGACTAAAAGCATACTCTGCTTATTTATGTTTCTCTATTATCTTTTTAGTTGTCTTTGACAGTCATCTATATCGCAATGGAGTGTGTCCAAGAAACTAAATCCAGACATGCACTCCCATTGCACAGTTCTTTCAAATCAGTGTATCTTTGCTCAGACAAGTCTCTCATTTGACTATCGCAATCAGAATGTGGCTATTAAGACACCATACGTCTGTGACGTACTGGTAGAATACCAAGGAGTTAAAACATCTAATCACTGACCACTAAGCAAAGATGCATATGTGCGCCTTAGGCATTGAATCATAATGGTGTAGAAATCTTTCCGCCACAGAATCGTGGATCTAGGAATGGCTTATGTCCACACTTTTACTAAAACTCATGACTTTGGACATGAAAAGTTGGATGAAGTTATGCAGAAGGGAACCAATCCACAATTTACTGGAGCGGAGATATTCAAGGCCAGAGTCTACTGTGTACTCATAAACCTTGTAAGACAAGGTTTTTCTGGCCTCTTATTTTTATTCAAAATATTATGATTTAATATATGTTCTTTTTTTTAGAATATACTTCATATCTTCTTCTGCTAACTATGGTTATCTCAAAATAAATTACTTTCTGGATTGGTTCCAGTCTACTTAACTCCATCCAACTCGTGTTATTAAATCAAGGCAGACTAGACTCCGCTGACCTGTACACACTCGAGCATAAGCTATAATTCAATTTCTCACCAGTCTTAATGAAATGCCATTTACGTATGTGACCACTGGCGGCTCTATGGTTGTTGGCAGGTAGGACACAAGTTACATAGAACTGTATAGTGTTGTGTGCTAGTTGATGCTGCAGCCACTGACACACTGGTATGTAGGTGCAGCTTATTACTGACTGGTTACAACACAATAAGTAGCCAGTATATATTTCATGGTCATTGGTATACGGCGGTGCCTTCACACGAGTGTACAGTTCTCAGTAACTTGTGCCCTACCTGCCAACAACCTTCTAGCCGCCACTGTTTATATGCTACTCGTCGCCTGTCGTAGATGTTTTAATGTCTGTCTCGGAGTGTTCCGCGCTACAATCCACGAGATTGTAGGCTGGCGAAAGACATCGAGCGAACAAGTAGCAGTCTAGTTTGTTGTCAGCAAACCTGTCTCTACTCATGAGTGGCTGAGATGTGTATGTTACCCTAGCGCCTTCGGAGAAGAGCGAAGACACCATGTAGTCGTGCACGCTAGGGTTGAGCAACACGGTGAGTCCCATACGATGACTGTAGTACAGTGTGTTGGTCACACTGATGTTGTACCGCACCAGGCCCTTCCTTCCTATCCTACAACAACAATAATATTTACCATATTTGAGAGTGTTCAAGTGGGGAATAATCGTAATTTTATATTTGTATTTGTATGAAATAGTGTATTTTTTTGTAGACATTACTGACGACTACATACACCTCTTTAAAAAAATTAGGTCAGACAGTTTTCCTATAATGGCATTTCAGAGTTAAAATTTACACGTTTTTCGATTATATATGCCACAAAAACCAATGTATGGAGACACTGGAAAATCGCGAAAATGTTTAAAATAGTCTCCAATAAACTGTATTATATTAACCGTGACACGTGTGAACAGTTTTGGGACAAATCACACGCTGTGTGTCCAAGCTGTGCAGTTCTAACTGGGCCTGTTGTAGAGAAAAAAAATTCTACATACAAAAGATAGCCAATGTTGATACACAAAACATTCAGTGTTATATACATCACGTTGGATCCTAGCAAACAGTCAACTATTCCCGCGATTTTCCAGTGTCTGTAACAATGGACATATTAAAATGAGAATAATTTACACTGAAACTACGTGTCAAGGGCTACTGCTTGATATATTTTTTTAGAAGCCATTACAGAATATTTTTGTATTTAAATACCAATTCGGAAATTTAAAATTTTTTGGCCTCTTTTATAGAGTTTTTAAATACAAAAATTATTTTATATTTGGTTTTAAAACATGTCAAGAAAAAGTCGGTGGCATGTAATTTTAGAGTACATTTTTTAATTTATTCATTGGTCTTTGTGGCTTATAAGAAAAAAATGCAAATTTTAACTTTGTAATGCCATTATTGGAAAACTGGGTGTCGTAGTTTATTTTAGGAGAAGGAATTGCACTCAATGTAACGATTACAAATATAGAATTACTGGTTTTTCTCACTTGCTCGCCCTTAGCACACCGGGAAAATCATTAAGGACTTGAACATATGCATAGAGAAAAAGTATTTAGTACAGTCCACGGACTAACCATGGAACTTAGGTTGGAGGCGGGGGGTGGCTTTTTATATAAATGTCTATGTGTACTAGTAGTACAGTACAGTAGCACATGTGTGTCGAGAGATTACTGCAAGTAAAGTGTGTTGACATGCATCTGAGCCGTGTACTGTAATATACATATAAGAGATTTTTCGATATTAGTCTGGCTGTAGTTTATTAGAACTTACACCTTCCCCATGCCAAAAACCTAGGTGCGTCCATAGTACAGTAAGTTTGGATATGGCCAAACAAGCATGCAAATCTTGAATCAACTAAGCTAAATATTTGCTTCCCTGCGAGATTTATTGCTCTTAACAAGAAAGCTCAATCCAGCTAAAAATACATTTTCTTAAATCATCGAAGTCAATATTGACGTATTTTGATATACGTTGTTCAGTCAACAAATAATCTGTTGGACCAAATACACATTTGATATTTATAGAAACGTGTACCAAAACTTGATCACTGTGTAGCTAGTTACGGTGTTGCCTGGATAAGTGGGATACAATGGTTAGAGTGAGGGGTGAAATGATGCGAGTGTGGAGCAGCACCTGAATGGAGGGAGATACCCGAGAAAACCCGTCGACCAGCGGCATTGTCCGACATGGTTCTCACTTGCGAAAACCCAGGGGCCTACCCCGCCTTGGTGGGAGGCAAGTGCACTGACCACTGCGATAACCACGGCACCCTGGTGCAAAATACGTTTCACCAGAAAACATTTGTTTAGTTATTAAATCACAGCTTCGCCCAGTGTAAATGGTGTGGTAATTACAGTTATTCTACAACAAGTTAAATAGCTTCGCAAGGTAAATGCCTTCCTGGGACACGCAATACGCACAGCAAGAGTTTGTTTATTTATTTCAGCAGGAGAGGGAAAGTTGCTGAGAATAAAGGGTACGCTGAGGGACTCAGAGGGGATTGGGGGGGGGGGGCTACTCAGGAAACACGGACAATAAGGCAGCCAAACTGAGCGTGGAGTTCTGGTTGTGATAGCTACACCGCGCGCCTGGGTTGTTCATGATGGCCTTTGAATGAAACTTAAACAATGGAATGAGAAGGAGCAGAGCGGGGGATGGCTGTTGAAATTACTTTTTGTTGATACACATCTCCACGCGAAGCTCCTGGAAATTCTTCAATTTCGGACAACTTCGTGGGCGCGTCGTTAACTACCGTAATCGGCGTGGAAACACCGCCGCTTGCTACGATTCTCACAAAAAAAAACTGTCCGTTCCATTTCACAGAACGAACTTTTAAAATTACGCGAATCGTGTAGTTACGTTAAGAGTGCGTGGTAGATAAATAGGCCTAAAAGCTGAAAAAAATCAATTGATTTAGACGCTTTTTTCGAAGCCAGTATGGATAAAATACTCAATGACAATCCTAGATAATGGTATTTGCCAAATTTATGAGTAAATATTTATCCGTAATTAATAATTCGTTACGCGTGATCTCTTGTGCCGCAGTTAAATGCACAAGATTCCTACGTCAGAGATTGTGCCTCAGAAGTTCGTAACACTGGAAACAATTTTATTTAAAACGCTGGCTAAAACTATTGTCTAGGATTGCTATTGTTTAATTTTCACAAATTGGCTTCAAGAAACCTACAGTTATAGATAAATGCTTTTAGCGTTGAATTATGTACCACGCGCTCTTAAGGATGTTCACGTGACAAAAATTAAATATTTTATATTTGCTTGACACAGTGTTAGTTTTATAGAAGTTACTTGTGACTACATCTTCCACTTGTAGAAATATTTTAGCTCACGTAGTTTCCCCATAGCGGCATGCCGATGTCAGAATTTGCAAGTTACAGGAACATAAGTTTTAACAAAAACCAACTGACTTACCCTGAAATTTGATATTAAGGGCACTATGGTAAAAAATTTAAAAACACACATCAAAGTCGTTTTTTTAATTGCCATAAATGAGGTAAGTTTTCGTAATTTTCGGATTTTTTTTTTAAGTACAAAGGAATTACGTTGTGTGTTTTTAAATCTTTTAGCATAGTGCCCATATTATCTAATTTCAGTGTAAATTATTTCATTCGGGTAAGTCATTTGGTTTTTGTTAAACCTATGTTCCTGTAACTTGCAAATTCTGACTTTGACGTGCCGCTATGGGAAAACTATGAGAGATAAAAAATGTCTACAAGTGGAAAATGTAGTCACATGTAACGTCTATAAAACTAACACTATGCCAAGCAAATATAAAATATTTAATTTTTGCCACATGAACATCCTTAAGGGCGTTGCAGAGGGAAAAAATCATAATTTTATATTTGTTTGAAACAGTGTTACTTTTGAAGACGTTACTTATGAGTGCATTATCCTGTTACAAAATAAATTTAGCTTAGCCAGTTTTCCCATGATGGCATTTTAAGTCAAAATTAGCATATTTTTAGTTCATACACTACCGAAAACTGGTCACCCCAATGAAACTAAATAATTAGCAGTGAATGTGTACATAGCAACTCATTCAAACAATGTTTTGTATGTAAAAAAAATTCCGAAATTTGGAAATTTTTTGCTACCTGTAGAAATTTTTTTTAAAACACAAAACTATTTTGTATTGGGGTTTTTTATACTTAAATCACTAGCTCGTTACATGTACTTTTACTCTGAATAGTTTCGTTTCATTATGTTGGTTGGTTTTCGGGGGGTGTATGAACTAAAAACATGCAAGTTTTGACTTCAAAATGCCATTTTGGGAAAACTGGCTGAGCTAAATTTATTTTGTAAGAGGAAAATATACACTCAAGTAACGTATACAAAACTAACACTGTTTCTTCCAATTATATTAAATTATGAAATTTTTTCCTTCTGAAACGCCCTTAAGGCCTCGCTCTCTAGTTTAGCAATGGTTTCGAAAATATTTTTTTGTAACGCAAATTAATACATGCATCAAAAATTCCTTTCGTAGTTATAACACTCATATATCAACGTTTGTATATTAATTTTTCTGTTGCAATACACCAAACTGATTTTTAGATTTTTGCCCCCGAAATAGTACACATTTTGTTGTGAAAATAAGCCAAAATGAAGCAACATAATTTTTTCTCGCAAACGGTACATTATTTTAAAAAACGCTCTGGCAAAATTATGTATAGTATGACTGTACAGTGTCTAAAATTTTTGAAAAGCATTTGGTTAAATAATATTTGAGTTATTTGCAATTGTTTGAACTAAACGAGAGATCATGGCCTTAAGGGCGCCGCCTACCCGCGCTTGAGAAGCTCCAAAGCGACGGAGCAGTAAGGTCGACCTTGAAGCGCGCATCAAATGCCGCGTCGCCTCAACGAGCCAAGGCTGAACTAGCGTGCAAGCTTCCCGCTGAACGGTTTTTACTATGGGACGTTAAGCGATGACCATATAATTTTATTGGTGGAAAGTCTGCAACTAAGTTCACTACAGGTCGCAACCTGAGTTTCACATACATCCGGTCAGTACATTTTGAAGTACAGAGGTCTGAAAAGGCCGTTTTTAGCCATATTGGAGGTCTTAGAAACTATGTTTTTAATGAGCGCGGCGACTTTAAAATGAGGTCCCGACCTTGTCTGAAGTTTATTTTCTTTTCGTACGTTGGCACAATGGGTGCACGTAGAATATTTTCGTAGAAAAAACCTGTTTACGAACACACTGCAACGCATTTGAAGCGTGGGGTAGGCGACCCCCTTAATCTATCCCTCGATATGTTTCGAACTGTTGCAGAACAAACTTGTGTTTGCACTTGCTGTAGCAGTTGAACAGTTCATGAAGTAACCATTCACAAATCAGATAAGAGGGGCCCCTCACACTTGTGACGTCAACCTTAGAACTTAGTTTCAATGATGACGTTGTGAACTAAGAAACAGCCAAGTACAGCAAGAAGCAAATACCAGCGTAGTCTGCAACCTCCCTTACACACAGATAAAAACTGTTTTGTAGTCGCTACAAAATATTTTGTCAATTTAGTTCCTACCAAGAAGTTTTATGATCAACACCAAATATTTTGCACTGTTCATTAAACTGTTTGTTGGTGAATACTAAATAATAAACTTACCAACAAAAACTTCTGTCGGCACTGCAAGATATTTGCTGTTCATCGCAGAATCGGTGGGGTCTATATTGACAAAATATTCTGTAGCCACTGCAAAACTATTTTTTTTTTCTGAACATCTACAGCACTTCAAGTGTTGAGTGACAGATGCACTGCTGAAGAAAGGCATTTCCTGACAACTTCGGCATTCTCGTTTTCTGAGTTTCTGGCAGTACAGTCACTTTTGGATGACCGAAATCATGTGCAGACGATCCCAGTGGCGGCCCGTGTTGGCTTGTTGCAGGTAGGACTGCAGATATTCGCAACTGTACACTTCAGATTCTCGGATCTTCAATTGTTGCTCCGATATTTCGAACTCAGTGAATTCACTTTCAATTCGTTGTTGTTTTGTTTGTGTGTGCTGTTTAGACTTTATTCGCGCCAAATGGCGACTTTCACATACTAACCTCTGCTTACCCTGTTAGAGAGAAGGTTAAGTAAAGAATTGATCGAGCAGCTGTCAGTCGAAAATTCGGTAACGTCTTTCGAACATCTTAAGTAGAAATTTTTCTTACTTCCCCTATACCCTCGTGAGCTTTCGAAAATGCCTATGGACATATGACAAGTTATGGCAGAGGCAAATAACTTATCAGTGGCGAAGCGTGGAGTGCTCTAGGGCAAGCGGTGATTAGCAGTAACTGTACAGAAATCTCATTTGCCTGTGGGACCATTTGACTGGTAGGTGCAGGTACACTCCTCAGCCAGCAGCATGTAAGAGGCGAGGAACTAGTTCTCAGTAATACAACTAGGTCTCAGCAACACAACTGTCACCTGCTCAAAGTGTATAGTCGGGTATCATACAGCTTGCCTCGGAACACGTCCACGCTTCGCCACTGTAACTTACAAGTAGAGAAGATGGTATATCGCGATAACGTTTCGTGCCAACGTACCCTTTAAAACAATGTAGTTTCTTGCAATAGATATTACTGGATGATATACGTCTGACACAACGTAGCTGTCTGCAGACCAACAACAGGCATCAATTATTACAATAGCCGTGATTCTTATTAACTCAGTCAAATAGGGTAACAGCTCCAAGTACAAGGTAAAGCCAGTAATGTTCTGGTAAGCTGAACGTATATTGAAATCCAGCAAACTGTCAAGTTTTCCCGCGATAAACCTTCATCTCCACGTATTCTGGAACATGTATCTAAACTTAGCATAATTTGTAATAATTAAAGCGTACAGACTGTACAGTACTGAAATGTTAACTTCTGCGGTAACAATAAATAATACATTTCAATTATTATTCTTGACAAGATGGTCTTCAAGAATGTCCACTTTATCACGAATCAGCCATAATGGACAAGAAAGAGTCTGACTTGACGTCTACGAGTCGTACAGACGTAATATTTTGTCGTCCAGCAGTGTATGAAGGAATGTTGCAGACCATGCTTTCTCATGCCCAGTACTGTACAGTATGAGCGCACTCAGTCATATGAACAGACTAGTAACGAAAAAGGAAACGGCCGTGACCTTTATTTACGCTAATATATATATATATATATATATATATATATATATATATATATATCCCACAGCACAAATTTTGTTTGAATATGAGCCACTGCAAAGTAAAATTTTTGCCACTAAAGCTGCATATATACACTAGTGCTAGGGTGGCTAAGAAGTGACAGGCAGCAGGCCCGCGCTGCAGTGTTGCCACATTCAAGACTCTGGCCTTCTGCTAAAGAAGACCATGCCCTAATCACAGACTAAATAGTAATACAGACGTGAAATGGCGTGGCGGCTCGTTTGATACGGGCGAACTTGGCCGCTTATTGGCTGCCCGAGGTTGCTGATATCAGCCCCGTGTATGTTTGGCTCCTGCATGTTACTGCAGGTTTCCTATTAGCCTGGCTGCCGGCTAGCAGGGTAGCCGCCTTACGCTGATTGGCGGTAGGTGTCTCCGCCATATTCCTGGCCAGGGAAGCCATTTTGCTGGCGTGTGTGGTTGAGTTCGCTGTCCTACCTGCTGTTTCACTTCTGCATGCCTAAATATTCTGTGCCCTAATGATATGTGCACAGACGTTGTACAGTACTGAGCTAACATCAGCTTACCTCGTAATGTAACAGCTCATCACATGCCACAGAGGGTCGACGACCACTGATCGAGGGTGTGTTATGGGAGAGGAAAAACACCCCTTTCTCCCCCCCATACCTATGTTACTATTAATGTAGGTGATTAGTTACCTAGAATCCTCTACGACGCCGCGGTAGTTGAAGGAGCAGCAATATCCCTGGTAAGTCTTCCTGACAGAGAACAACTCCGAGCAGTTCCTCACCTCGCCCTCCCACTTGCATCGCTCCAGCATCTCCGAGCACGACTGGCCCATCTGCAACACCAACACTCTGCAGTCTCCTTCCTCACTGCCGCCAACACACAGCCACGTCGTCCTCTCAATGCTGCCAACACAAGGACCATCCCAGCACACACTTCCCACACGGTGGCATTCTGCAGTTCGTCACAGACAAGAACCTGGATCGTGCATATAGGCTGTTCAATATAACCTGAGCACTCATCAGAACTTAATTAAAAACATGTCTTATTGGTAGAGGCACAAGTATTTTGCGTATTCAACTGCCAACAGCCTAGACTGCTCAGTTCTATACGTGTACCGGCTGAAGCCGAATATACATTGGCTTCTAACAGTACAAACATGTAGCACGTGATATCCCCACGACTTGTTTCCTTATTTATAACTGGATTACAGTCGTCAAATGTGTGTTAAAACCGCTCTCGTCTAATCACAGAAGGGGGAGTGAAGTATACGTTATTGAAGTTCAACCTGACCTAGAATCAATACGCGACATAATCGTGCCTCCACTTATTTGGACAACAGATGTAAACTTTTGAATGTGTTGAAAAGTTTACACTAGTTTTTAGTTATATGGACGTTTTCATATAAAAATAATAAAGATGGCTGCGAATCGACTCAAAGAAAAATTTATACAGTGCTCACTTTATCGTGAACGGCCTATACACAATTTTTCATTTGTGAATCGGTGGGGAAGTGGGATAATGAAAATATGTGCTTCATAAGAAATTTGCAGTACCAAGTGCTTTCTGACTATTGTTCGTTCTTCGTTCGTTTTTTTTTTTACACAGCGACACTATGGCAATAACAAGTGTATTAAGCAATTAGAATTTTTAAATAGTTACGTAAGGAAGAGGGCGGAAAGAGCCTCTGATTTTTGGTAAAAAAAAAAAAAAAAAAGATGCTGCAACAGTTTTGATGTGTTCGTTCACATCTGCTGTATTTGTGAAATACTCTCATTTGACTGTATCAATCAAAACGAAGTTACTGCGACACCATACGTCTGTCATAAGAGGATATGACCCTGAGACGTTTAGAACTAACAACATCCAATCAGTAGAGACTTAAAAAATTCGCGTTTTCTTTTAGGCGAATGCTAGAATTCCAGCAACTGTAAGTCCGTATCACGGTCATAATTATTAAGGACCCTGTTTTTCACGAAAAAAAAAATTGCCCCAGTTTGTTTCAGTGCCTGACGTACACTTTTGCAATTCTGCGTCGTGGTTATTGGCAGTGTGTCTATGTGAAGAGCCGTATATCATTTGACTGGGCCAATTACAATAATGTTCCTGCAACACCACACGTCTGTGATTTGCCGGTAGAATCCTAAGGCTCGTGACAGTTAAAATGTCCAATCACTGACCATGAAGCAGAACTGCAGATGTGCACGTAAGGCACCAAAACTAAATGAGGCATAATTTTTTTTCGCGAAAAATATGGGTCCCTATCCACGAGTGTTTTATGCATGTTCGACAGTGGTTCGGAGTCCTCGACGTCACGTTTAATAAACAATGACTCGATCGAAAAATTCCCAACATGTACATGGCTGTGAAATCCAACCTGTCTGTGGGTCCTCCCCAGGAAAGTTTAAGGAGTAATCCAACCTAAAGAATGAATACAGAGCATCAAGACATTTTTCGTATTCTTGTTTCACATTCATAACATCACATGACTAGGAGCCCCTGTTCTTCGCGAAAATAATTTAGCCCCACTTCGATTCGGTGCCTTACGTGCACATCTGCAGTTCTGCTTCGTGGTTAGTGATTGGATATTTTAACTGTCACGAGCCTTGGTATTCTACCGGCAAATCACAGACGTGTGGTGTTGTAAGAACAATATTGTAATTGGTTCAGTCAAATGTGATACGGCTCTTCACAAATACACGCTGCCAATAACCATGAAGCAAATTACAAATGTGTACGTAAGGCACTGAAACAAACTGGGGCAAAATTATTTTCGTAAAAAACAAGTGTCCCTACACGTGACTTGTTTTTTTTTTTAGGGTGGAGGGGGGAGGCTGTCGCGCCACTGACAGACACAAACTACCTGCTAGCAGCTGAAGTCAGATGAGCGTACAGTAACTTGGCGTCTAGACTGTTGTCTGATAATAACGTGGAGTTACTAAACGCCGCACCTCTTGGAAGACATGTTCTCTTCGGCACCGAAGTACCTACCTCGAGCATGAGGTCACGGACAGTCTTGTTGTTGTGCTCGATGAGATCCTGGAACTTGTGCAGACTTTCCTCTCTGACGCGGTCGTTCCCTCGATGGACCTGCGGTTGTATCAGCGCACCCAGCAGTCGCACCAGCTGCATTGCCTCCGACCTGTTCATGTCTGCAGCCAGCTCCCTGCGCGACACCGCATCACTTTCATAGCTACGTGGTCACACTGCATACACGACTACAGTAGAGTCCCGATTATCCGCGGGTGGATTATCCGATTTGCGGATTATCCGCGCAAAATATTTCACCTTAAATAGTTTTAAAAAAAGTTGGAAAAAATGTTTTGAAAAAAAAAAAAGTTTTGTTATTTATAAATACACTCTGTCTTTACTCGCATAATATTCACCAACCTGTTATGCCCGCGACCGTATTTTGAAAGGCTTGAATATTTAAGTATTTTACCAGCTGGCGAATCAATTAGTATCGCTCACGAATGGACTAACGAAATTGTCCGGCGCGTCGCGCGTGAATGGATAAAGCATATTTTCCCCTTCGATATAAGATATATCCCTTATTTTTTTCATTTGTGTTTTTAGATTATTTGAGCATACCCCCTTATCATTAATGCTAATAATTCAGAGTCTACTGTATTAATTTTCTGCCTTTTATTGCAGGAATGAATTTGACCTTTTCTTCTTTCAACTGAAATCTAAGAAAGGGTAAAAGTGGATTATCCGCGATTTTTTATTATCCGAGGCATCGGCCCCCTCCATTAGTGCGGATAATCGGGAGTTGACTGTACTTCACTTAAACATGTTCACTTTTATGGAACGGTTACGCTAGCTACTAACGAGTTTACATCGCAGTCTCTTATCGTTCAAAGTTAACTGGTTTACTTCAAACGACATATCTTCGATGCTTCTTTCCTATTGGTTGCTTGGAGTAACGATCTGTGTAACAAATATGGCTGCTTTTTGGTCAAACATTTTGCACTCGTTAAGTTAACTTTTAGGCGTAAATAATAATGTCCACTTTACAGACACAGCAGCCTTTCAGTTAGATGCAATATGATAATTAAAAATACACGAATGTTGAGTGTACATGTAATAATAATTAAATATAGTACATTTCAGGTTCCCAGTTTGTTGAGGGTAGAAAGTTCATTGAGTTTATAGTCGTGTAGCCTCGCAAACATATTTAAGCTTTAAACTCGATCAAGCATGGCTGACGAACGTATTTAAACTGAACAGGTTTGAATTTGGTGTGACCGTGGTCTTAGTTTAATTGGGCCCCGGTGGCCGAATCGTCAGATCATTCCTCCCACCAAGGCAATCCGGGTTCGATTCCTGGCGTGGACAGTCCCCGGATTTTCGTATATGCGAAACGGGTCGGACGATGTCGCTGATTGATGGGTTTTCTATGGGAGCTCCAGTTCCCCACACCCCTTCATTCCGGCGCCGCTCCATACTCACCTCATGTCACCCTTCACCAGCGCTTAAGACCTCGACGTTAAGGGCTGACCAAAATCTCTCACTCACTCACTTTTAGTCTCATTTGTAGAGATTTGCAAATGTCGGGTTATTATTTGCTGACACGCTAGATTTGAATATCATATATACACCTGGACTCACTTTGTGGTGGTTACTAGCTGTCGTGTGATGCCCTAGAGCCAGTGGTTTTTGGTGAAAAATATTAAAAAAAAAAAAAATTTCAGTGCCCTACGTGCACAAATGCAGCTCTGCCTCACTTTTATTGGAATATTGTATTAGTGCAGAGACGTCACTTATTTGTCTGTGCCAATCAGAACAAGGTTACTGAGACTCTTCATGTCTGTGATTTGCGGGTAGAACACCGAGATAGGGACCCTGGTTTTTCGCGAAAATAATTTTGCCCCACTTTGTTTCGGTACATTTAGTGCACATCTGCAGTTCTGCTTCGTAGTCAGTGATTGGATACTTTAACACTCACGAGCCTTGGGATTCTATCGGCAAATCACAGACGTGTGGTGTTGCAGGAACGTTATTGTAATTGGTTCAAACAGATAAGATACGGCTCTTCACATAGACACGCTGCCAATAATCACGAAGCAGAATTGCGGAGTAGTTACGTGAGGCACTGAAACAAACTGGGGCAAATTTCTTTTCGAGAAAAACAGGTGTCCCTACCCCGAGATCCTGAGAATTAAAACACATCCAATCACTAGAGACCTGAACAATTCGCGTTTTTTTTATGCACACGCTGTAATTCCAGCATTTGTAAGCTCGTGTCACTTTCGCAACTGGCCCTTGACGTATTTGACATTCCCTGGAAGTCTCTGAGCGAATGTATAGAGGTACGTCAATTTCGCGGATTCATCTGGCAGTAGCCTAGATTGCTCAGTCCTGTACATGCTCTGGATACAGTCGATTATTCATTGGCTTACAACATTACAATCATTTCCTTATTCACTACTGGCTTGCAGTAGTCAAATGCGTTTCGTGACAGCCGCCAGCTAATCACACACGTGATATCAAGTATACATTTTTGGCGTTCAACCTGACCTGGAATGTATCTGCGAAATTGACTTACCTCTACCAATAATAAAAATATACGTTAACGTGCCCCGTACTACTGTATCAGAGAGCAGCTAATGAACAGCTGCAGTTTGCTAGAGTGAGTGAGAGATTTTGGTCAGCGCTTAACATTGAGGTCTTTAGCGCTGGTGAAGGGTGACATGAGATGGGTATGGAGCAGCACCGGAATGAACGGGCGGGGGAAACGGGAGATCTCCGAGAAAACCCGCCGACCAGCGACATCGTCCGGCACGATTCTCACATGCGAAAATCCGGGGACCTGCCCCGCCAGGAATCGAACCCGGATCGCCTTGGTGGGAAACGAGAGGTCTGACCTCTCAGCCACCGCGGCCCCTCAGTTTGCTAGAGTGCAAATATATTCTTGGAGGTTAGCCCACAGGTCAGTGAACATGTGAATTTTTCCTGTCTCTACCAATCACTGACCATGAAGCAAAATTGCAGAAGAGCACATAAGGCATTGAAATAAATAGTTGCGATGACATTTAACATAGTTACTGTTTGGAATCTTATTGGTTCTTCTACCACTGAACTTCTACTGTTGACACGAAGTGTTCTTCAGATCGAGACTCGAAATCACCAGCCAGTGGCAAGCGTCATTTGAGAGTACAAAACTTTGGAGTATTGTTTGCCGCTCGAAAATAACGCGAATTTTGCCTGTCCGTACTTATCTACAGCGAGGTCATTACAGACGATGACACAACTTTACACAAGAACAGGAACTGGGAGAGAAATCAGCCATGGCCAATGGCACGGAAAAGTCCGAGCATTAGCCAGGAGCAATCTTGGTGAAGCACGTTAAACCGAAATGGCGCGTTTTTAATAATGTAAGAACGCCTTTGCAACATAAGAATTATTTGTAACCTAGTTTTTTTTTTTTTTTTCGTTTGAGGCACAGAAACTAAGTATGTGGTAAGTCGACTTCAATGCGTGCGTTAAACACAGTTTCGCCTCTAAGTGCAGACTACTAATGTAACGTGAAATATTTTTCTAGAAAGTGTTTTCTAATAGGACTTAAAATGGTGACCCTGTTATTTTATTTGCGGAAAGTATGTGTCAAAGTTCAACGCAGGTTCCTAATATTTTGTTTTACGATTACGGCTGGTATTTTTCCAGCAGCGGGTGGTATTTTTAAAACGATAGAGACATAGTTTTGAAGTGTGTCGTCTTTTCTTAGACAAACGCGTTCGAAACACGTTTAATAGTTATAGTTATTAGGGCTAGGAAAAATTTGCGAATTCAAAGACCTGCATGCTAGATTCCAATGTCCTATGCATACTCAAGCCTCGTCTATTCGTTCACTGTCTGCTGTCTGAATGAGTAGCAGGTAATGGACAAATGGTAGGGCTTCGGCATACACAGGATAATAGATTCTAGCATGCTGGTCGTTGAACTCGCGAAATATTTCTAGAACTAGTTATAGATAGATACATGCAAAATTTGCGTTATCACTAGGGACACGAACTATTCGCGAAAAGCATGTTGCCCCAGATTGTTTCAGGGCCTTACGTGTACATCTGCAGTTATGCTTCATGGTTATTGGCAGCGTGTCTGTGTGAAGAGCCGTATCTCATTTGACTGAGCCAATAACAAAAACTTTCCTGCAACACCACACATCTGTGATTTGCCGGTAGAAGCGTAAGGCGAGAGAGAGTTAAAATATCCAATCTCTGACCACGAAGCAGAACTGCAGATGTGCACGTAAGGCACGGAAACAAAGTGAGGCCAAATTGTTTTCGCGAAAAACAAGGGTCCCTTAGGTGACCGTAGGGACTGGTGGATGATACTCACAGCTGGTCGATGACCTTGGCGGCCTTGGAGCGGAAGATACGGTTGGCGTTGCAGACGGTGACAGCGGGGAAGGGCAGCAGGCGGGTAGGATAGTGGTTAGTCTCTATGCTGGCCCTTGTAGGACTGCTGGAGTATCTCTTCCAGAAGGTGCTGACCATGAAGCCTGCTCCCACCAGTCCTACCACCACCACCGCCATCCACAGCAGTCTGCACACACCATCTCCTCTATATATACAGGCTAAGATATCTCTTAGAAAAACGTTCTCCTTACAGCTGTATAGGACTCTCCATCTTTTCATTTGTGGAAAGCTTTAAGCATAGTCTACCACAAGTTTCTAGCGTATATTCAAACGAATCCCCGGAGTTGTTTATCAGATATAAAAGGTTGAAATAGTTTTTTTTTTTTTTTTTTTTTTTTTTTTAGGAGTTCCAGAATAATTTTCTAATTGACGAGATGCTTGGAAAATACCTTTCCGTCATCGTTAAGTGTATTTTCTTTTCGTACATTAACACAACGGGCAAATGTGGAATAGTTAGTAAAAAAACGTATATTTACGAGCACACTGCAACGCATTTTTAAACGCATGGTAGGTGCGGCGACGCATTATTTCATTTAATTACATTTATTGGTTTTTGTTGTGTGTATGAAGTAAAAACGAGCAAATACTGATATTTGAAGAACTATTATGGAAAAACTGGCTGAGATAATTCCGAAAAGCCGTTATGACCATTAAAAAAAAGTTGTTATTTTTTGCCGTCCTGTTGACATGTTTCTCTGCAGCTATCTGTAATGTACACAACACAGTTATTACAATATATTTACGTTATTGTGTATACACATATGTTATTTTACTGTTTTAAATACTGGACCTTTTTTTGTATTGATTTATGTATGTCGAACTAACACCCCTTTGGCTTTTGTTCTTATATTTAAGTTATGGAGGATTGATACCTGTCAGATAGGTTTTACGGTTTTTCTTATAAATCAGGGAATAGACACATTGTTTTACTTTTTTCACGCTGACAAGGCATAGTTTATTGTTTCATTCACTTTTTGGAGTCCATATGGCATTGTTTCTGTAGCCTCTGTAGCCGCTCCCGTAAACAAAACAATTTTTCCTTTTCAGCTGTTTCCCGTTGCAAAATAATGAATATATTATGGTTCCAGTAATTACAGAAAATCGATTAAGTTTGTATATATGCCTTGTCGTGACAAAAATTTTGGTACATAGACTGGAACAGAAATTATCGAGAATAAACAGATAAATCCACGGTGTTAGGGAGCAATACCCCTTATCCTGTCCCATGATGTGATGAAATAGTAAACTATAATGCGCACGAGTTTGCATTTCGAATAAAAATGTAACCTCGATAGTATTATTTGTCCATTACCGAGTAATATAAAATTGGCTGTGCCTTGTACTAGTTTTTGGCCTAAGTGACGAAATGTGTACAGGCACGGATACAGCGACGGACGAATTTAAAAGCCGGCGTATTAATTTTTTTTTTTTTTTGTTTAGGGTCGGACGGCTATCGCCCTTGTCCCCTCTTCATTAATTTATTTTTTATCCGTTCCTGAATGGGCCGAATTCAAAGTAATATTTTATGCTACCCAGAATTTAAACATCAGATCAGTCATTCTTTGAGGAAGTTAGGGGTCATGAGGAAGGAAGGAAAAAATATAACAGTATGTAAATACAAAAAAAAAAGGCCATAAGAGAATAATCAGCAAAAGAGGAAATCAAATTGTATGAATACTGCGAAACCTGACATTAGTTGCTACTAAGTCAGGGCTTGATATTCAAGTTACTGTAGCACAATTGTTTAACCCCACGCTTTTGTGATTAACTCAGGGCTCAACTAAGTGCGTTTAAATTTTAATCTCCAATGGGAATCGAACCTCCGATCTTTGGACCGGAACATACGAGCAAGTAGCTGCGATGCTGCACACTACGCTACCGAGGCCGCGCGGTGGTCGGAGGTGGTTCATCAGGAGTTGTTAACAGCGCGAACCAACCGACGTAGTTCCAGTACTGCCGCTAGATAGCACCACTAGCTTCCTCTTCCGAATGCGAAAACGTTCATTAATTCAATATTAGGCCGTACTTAAAGCGTATATTTGAAACACGCCGACTTGGCCTATTTCTGTTAGCCTGAAATGAATTTGCATGTACGACGAAATAAAAAATCACAATTAATAATTTTCAGTAACGTCATACCTATAACATTCAAATCTGGGGACACGCTGCCGAATGCAAACAAATTTTGGTATTACAAAAGAAAGCAATTCGTATAATTACATAAACGAGCATTCTTACATTTACTAACGAATACATCTATAGAGTACTAATCTTTGTATTTAGAAATAAAAACGTATTTAGAAAAAAAAAAAACAATGAGATTCACTCACATCAAACAAAAGGTGCTTACTAATTAAGGACTACGCAGCACTGAACAGCTTGGAGTTGAGAAAGGGATTCTCCACTTAGGGAGAAAATTATATTACACAATACCCCATAACCTAACAATGATTGAGAATATACACAAATTCAAAAATAGCTAAAACATGTCCTTGTAGCACATCCTTTTTACACACTTAACTAATATGATGCTATGTACGAGGATAAAGGATCAGGAATTCGGGACCACTCCAATCAATGTTTTTAGTAACCTAGTGTTAAGTGTTCCAAAAGTATTGAGTCACGGGTTATGAAAGTTAAATTATGCAATATTTTATAGAGATTTGACACTGTTATAGGTCGTTCATGATAAAGTGAACACTGCACGAAGTTTTCTTTCAGCAGTTTTGCAGTCATCTTTACTATTTTTAATATGTAAACTTCCGTGTAGCTAAAAACCAGTTTAAACGTTTCAACACTCTCAAAAGTTAACATACATTGGCCCAATAAAACATATTTTTAATTAATTACAAGTTCTGATGAGTGTTCAGTTTATAGCGAACAGGCTATACCTATATTTTTGTGTGTTGTATAAAAGTAATGTGTTTCATAATGTTTATTTCTGTTGAAATGTGTAAATAGACCAAGTAATCTATTGCCTACCTTTCGTTTGTTACCTCCTTGTGACTTAGTTAATATGAATGAAACTATACCTGAATTATTTGCTGGTACATGTATTTTGTATTGTTTATTTAAATGTACAGATTGTATTTTATATTGACTTACTGTCCATATTTTACATAATTTGACTTGTTCCATATCCTATAGCAATTTACTCATATAGAATCCAACGGAATGTAAATTAAGTAAATAAAATAAATAAGTAACTATTTTCAAAATATTTCAGTATTTCTTAAGTAAAACATTTAGACTAGAATACGTAATTAAATTTGTAGGCAAATTATGGTCACATGTCCATTCCATTAACAAAAAAAAAAGTATCAGCTTTAAAAACAAATGTTGAATAAAATCAATTAAACTATATATATATATATATATATATATATATATATATATATATATATAAAGGCCTGCGGTGGTGGGGATCCTATATTCTTGCCCGGTTCACTAATGTAGTCTAAAATTGCAATTTTGTTTTTATCTGTTCTTGCACGTTCAACCCAAACAGTGTACTAACTGTAGTGATAGAAATTTTCGCGAAAAAATTTGAGGTCGAAACAGACTAAACAAGCGCGTATTTAATTTTCTTCGGCTATTTTGATCAACACAGTTTACAAGACGCGTCCCAAGCTAGCCGTAGTTGTGTGCGGAAACATGGAATGAATCCCACGCTATAAGGCCCGTTCTACAGTAAAACGGAAGCGTAAAGCGTATGCGTAACATGCAAACGGAACGAGCACACGGAGAGAGAAAAAATTATCTACTCTACAATGCGTGAAAACGCAAGCGTAAGGCCCGATTCACAATGCGCAGTCGGCAGTCAGCAGTTGGCAGTCCGCCGTCGCGTCGGCTGTCAGAGATTAATATATTCACAATACGCAGTCGAGCAGTCAGCAGTCGGAGATGACGAACTGCTGCAGGACTACCAACTGCCGAAAAATTCCAACCAATCAGGCGTTACTCACGTAATCACGTGATGTAAACAAATATTGTTTTTAGAGATTTTCTGAGCTTCTAAAAGCAAATCAAGCAATTTTTACAAAATTAAAAACAATGTTTTCAAAACATGGCCAATTATTAAATAGCAGTCTTTTTTTTTTTTAATAATGAAAAAAACATCACTGATGCTGGACTGCACATTGTGAATTGTATTCGACTGCTAACTGCCGGCAGTTGGATGTCGGCAGTCGACTGCAGACTGCGCATTGTGAATCGGGCCTAAGCGTACGGGCTTGCAACCTATGAAACTAAAAATTATTTCTCAAGTAAATTTCCGACATTAGTGATAAATTAATTCCACATTTAAATGTAGTTTACTATGTTATACATAAGTTTGTTTCAGTGATTTGATGTCTTAACCGTCATCGTCTTGTGGTTTACCCACTAATCACAAACGTGTGGGAACGCGGTAACCTGGTTCTGATTGGCTCAGCCAAATGAAATACGTCTCTGCACAAAGCCACAGCTGCCAGTAATCACAAAAGGCTCTGGATCAAAGTGGTGCAAACATCTTTTCTCGATAACTTCCGGTCTCTACTCATAACTACAGAGACGTAAAATTCGAGTTATTTTCTGACAGCTGACTAGACTCCAAGTGACTACAGGCTTGTTCGATACAGCAAATTAAGAAAATAAAAAAAAATTGCTCGAGTGATTGTGGCTTAAATATACGTTAAAATTCAACTGCGATGCTTTTATTGTAGCGCAAGGTAAATTGAATTGATATTATAGTAACAAATTTCACATTTATCTTCTCAGAATTTCATAAGAACAAAAATAAAATAATTCAATATGGCAACTGATGCCGAGCCGTAAGTCCAGCTCATGCTTCTCTCTCTATTTCCATTTTACGATTCCGATTGGTATATTTTATGTGACAGCAGTCAGAAAAAGCCATGGTTCTAGGCATATATATATATATATATATATATATATATATATATATATATATATATATATATATATATATATATATTGCTTTAAATGTGTTTTCTTTTCGTATATAAAGATATGGAACGCACGTATTCGAAAAACTTGCTCCTAACACGCTGCAACGATGCTAACTGATTACGTATTGGTAGAGATGTGCATGTTTCGCATTGTTATTTGGGCGACAGTCTAGACTTCACTATAGTTACGCCATGGACGTACCTAGGAATATTTTTTCGGAGGAGGTTTCGAATTCGTATGTTGAAATATCATTAGTGACCCGGGTATTTCCCGAATCAATTTGAGAACATGTTAGATTGCAAACTCTTGTACACGTTCATTACTTTCGTGATTGGGTGAGTGTTGGTGGAACTGTTCCTTGAGGTCTGTGAACCAATAGCAGTCCTGCATCTACACACAGACTGCGGCGTTTCATTTTGTTAAGTCACTGGGTTTACCTTTCCAGCACAAACCAGTTTTATACAAATTTGTACTTTGACATGACATTGCACAGAAACTATTAAAGCAAAAAAAAATTAGTCACAATGTATTGTACAAAACGAATCATATTTCATACAAATATAAATATTATTAAAACCATTATTATTATTATTATTATTTTTTTTTTTTCCGATTAAACGTGTCGACAGTTTTGGGACAAATGACGCCCAGGTGGTTTGGGATAAAGTGAGCACTCAATAGAGCCATGCTAAATTTCTATTTTCAACCAATTCGTATCTTTCCGCGTGTAACGGCTAACAACGGAAAATGCCTAACCTTTCAGGACACGTCACTTGATTTTTGCGCGTGTAAGATAAATTGTGCAATCGGGAGTAATTCATATATTAAAAATAATAATAAAATGAATTAAAATATTAGTAATATAAAACACAAAAATGTCGAATTGGATAGATTTTGTTTTTGTAATGTCATTTTAATAGGAAAATATACGGAACTACATTTGGCTATTCGCTGCCAACCGTACAACGAGTAAAGTAATTATTGTTTATGTTGAATTATATGCAATAATGGCTAGTAATTATTTTCAAAGGTTTGAATCTTCAGTGCTCAGTTCATCCCAAACGACTTATATTATAAAGTTGTATAGTTCTAACTGTGGCCGTTGAAGATAAATACAGTGTTACAAATAAAATGTAACCAGTGTCGATACAAAACCTCCTGTGTTATACACAGCACCTTGCAGTCTAGCCAACAGTCTTATTTTCACGTAATTTCCCAGCGTCTCTATCAGTACTCTGTTTACTGATGCGAATCGGAGTAATTGAATGAAATGGTGGGCTGATGGCATAAAAGGCAGGCGTGAAGAGTGTCGTATTAATACTGACCTCTCAAAGCGACGACGTCTATTCTCTGCAACATACTTGAGACCATGTATGCCGGTGTTGTTACAGAACTCCACACATGTATCCTGCAAGGCTCCCAGCAGCCTGCTTCTCCTGTCTCTCCGCCTGATTATCCTGCAAACAATTATACCTGCTCACACTTCAAACCAATGTGTGTCCCCAGCTAACAGCTGACAGTCGGCGCGGCACGCCAGACATTATTAGCTGACGCGACTTTGTTTCATTACAGACAGAACAAGTAAAAATATTAAATTGAAAATTTAAATAACCTCCGACTCAGAGGATACAAAATTTCGAGTAGATCGGACCAGTAGAAGCTTTCAGCAAGTAGAATAGAGATTATGATCTCCAAACGGCTGAACATATTTTCTTGAATGATAACTAAGAACACTGTCGATCAAGTTACCTTTCAAACAAAAATAAAAGAATACATCAAAATCGGTTTATTCATTTAGGAGCTACTATGACATAAACAGACACACAGTAACACGTTAAACTTATAACATCCCTCTTATTGCGTCGGGGGTTAAAAATTGAAAGTTGGCAGTGATTTATAAGGTCATCTTGGATGCAAAAGTTTATACTAAAACACTAAAAATTAAAAGGGGAAAACTATTACAGTAGACCCTCACTAATACAAACCTGAAGGGACTTAAATTTTTGCAGTTTGTAATAATGAGGTTTTCATTAACAGGTGCTTACACAAACTCTAAAAGTTCTGTAAATATTTTGTCAGGATGTTTAGTTCTAAAATAAAAACTATCATACTACAATCATGACTTCTTCCAAACGTAATTCTACAGTGTTTTATGTTTAAAGGAAAATTGTATTGAGCATTAAAGTAAATATTTAATTTTACGTGTAATTTCACGGGGAAAGTAAATCACTTTGTATTAACAGGGTTTTGTATTAACAAGGTTCAACTGTTACTAAGTATTAAAAAATAAATAACATTCAGGATACATTTTAATGATATACGTCGTTTTCACGTCTCCGTGGTTCAATACAGTAAGCCACAAAGTCTTGGAAATTAATTGTTCAAGATATTGTGTAGGCTGTATAGGCGATGCACCATGGGACAAGGGACCTAAACTTATGAAATACCAAAAATGACTTCTTTGTTGATTCTTATAGAGAATTTTCCGCTGAAAATAAAGGTGTTTTTCGTATTTTTATATCAAAAATTTTAAAAATACTACAGCATTCTAAATACAACTGTTAAAAAACATGCTTTTTGAGAAAACTGAAGTTAAAGTTTGCCTCATTT
>PNEQ01073902.1:0-14717 GCA_003012365.1 Medauroidea extradentata
ATAACTGGACGTAGGCCACTCTTCCTCCAAGCTTAGACCAACCATCCCCCTACGGCCACTTGGCGACCCGCGCACTAGGCGCGTACGGTCACATGACGCTCTGGAACATTTTGCTCCGTAAATTCTACATTTTATTATTCATCATTATGCTGTTTTTGCACAAAGCTCGCACGTACCATGTATTTACACACTGTTTCACAATTGGTCAGAATAATATCTCATTGGTTACAACTTATTCGTGTCAAGGCCTTCACGCCGTTGGCTAGGGCCAAGTACGTACAGCAGCCAGTAGAAATCGTACGGTCACTTGTCGCTACGGTCACTTGGTACCTGCCCTTAGGTAAACATCTTCAGTCATGTACGGAGACAATAAAGCATTCTGCAACGAACAACTGCAAGTACTGCTATATTTCATATCTACGCACTCTGGAGACTCTAGACTTCATGAACGATCTTGCCGACACAAAGACGAGAAAATGACTCTCGACGGAGAAGCCGAGATGTTGTGATGCTACACGCAGTCAAGTACACCTTCTGGTGTCGATGTCATTTTCCAATTGTAGAGCAGCCAATAACTTGCTGACGTGGTTCGCCCGACGTTAGTTCGCGCAAATAAGAAACATGGATTTTCCCGTCACACTCTTCAGTAAACGTCTTCAGATTGTTTCCTGCCCTGAAACTGTATGTAACACTAGACAATGCTCGCACTCACGCTGCATAGCACTTTGAAGGGATTATATGTTGTCTTCTCTACACCTGGGCCAACTGCAAACTAAGCGCTATGTCAAACAGCTTGCCTATTAATTTACAATTTAGACCATTAACTGTAATAGGCGAGATAGTTGACAGCTTGTTGCTGTCTTACATGTACACCCATTCTATCAAATTATTTCTCGCTCGACAAACGTAACATCTGACGACCTGTTATAATACTTACCTACATATGCACTGCGCCAGCACGAGGGACAAATACATTTTTTAAAACAGAAGTCGATAAATATATTCTTTGTAACATATCCAGTGTTCCAATCCATTACGTGCTTCTAATTGCCCTTGAAGGTTTGCAGTCTGGGAGTTAACTCATCTGTGGTCGAAGCTAATTACTACTTACTGAGCAACATTCAGTGGATTGAAAGTCATACCTACGTTATTTTCCGTATGTGTAGCGGAAAAAATAAGGTCCAACTTCTACAATAGCGAAATCTATAAAACATGCATTACTTTTCCGCTACTGATCGGCTTGAATGCTACATAAGTTATCTGTGCTGTAAAGTTGCTCAGTTCACCGAAGGTAATGAATATCTGCACGTATCGCTTCGGTAAATGTTCGAGAAATTTTATTTCCAATATGTATGTTACCAGCTTTCCACAATATGTTGACTATACATTCCGAAAATCGTTGGAAGTGTAAGGTTTTACATTTCCCAAGTCGGCGAATGTCTGGTTAGCCAGTAACCGGTTTAGTTCAGCGATAAGATCTATTCATGCTGCTACTGCAGTGTTTCTGATGTCACTACTGTCGTAAATATGATTCGATCAGATTCATACATGCGTGACAGTTTCCAGCTAACTCCACTGATACACATTTTGTAACTAGCAATCACTTCCCCCACGTCTCACAGCACACAGCCACAATAATAATGGGTTTAGGTTAGGACAGCTTCATTCTTTAGTGATACTTTATCTGTGTCGAAAAGAAAATATTAAACGGTCCAAAAATTAGCAATAATCAACAGTATACAATATTTTCCACCTATCGGGGTCAGATCACTGGATCTTTATATTAAAGAGAAAATGTTCTTTCTTATATCTTCACGATCTTAGTAGACTATACAATAATTTCGCGAACGTGTATTTGAACTAAAAACTAGATCATAAAAGCTCTTAACGTATTCGAAGAGTAGAAATACTTGCCGAGATTTAAAATAAAAATAACCGTTTAACTTACTTGGGATAGTACTTCTTGGAACATTTTTGAGTGCTTCGACACCTGCTTAGATATGAAATTGAATTTTAGGTACGGAGAGGAGATTAAAGAGAAGCGCAAAACACAACTCTATTGCAATAGAATCCTCGAAACTTATGCAGGGACATTACATACTTTAAGCTGCTCGGGTAGCATTATTAACGATTAAGGCGAATAGAAGTATAAAGTATGTGCTTTGTTGAGAAGTGCAAGACCTAGGATATGGAGGGGTGCTGGAGGAATGAATGTCAAGGTGCATAACTTATAAAATGCGTACTTATAGAAAATCCTTTATTTGTAAGAGGGGAACACAACCCATATTTTGTATTCATCACAGTTTTAACTACCTCGCTGTATGCAGCACAATTGTGAAGGGAGAATCTGCGATTTTATCATAATAAATAAATACTGTTATTTTTTAAATTTATTTAATCAATGCATTGTTTGATCGAAACTATCATATCCAAACAAGTGTACAAATCTGGTGTTGCGTTACTAATCACGCCTTTAAATTGTTTACATCTGATTGGATAGTTGTAGGAGAAAATATGCTCATGATAGACGTTATCTTATCCGTACCTCAGCGTCCTACATACGATATGCATTTGATTATTTGTTGTAAACTAGGGTAAATACATACAAGTTTTATGTGAGATGCTTGTCAGTAACCCAATACGCTATGTGCGTGTGTCCCACAATGCTCGACAACTCAAGTATTTGTATAGAAGCAAGTAATGTATAACATTAAAAGTAATATCAATGACTGAGATGCTTGTCACGATGTTACTTCATAAACTTATTCACTCGTTCGCGTAGCTCAACTGGATACATCAACTGCATAGAGTTCACCGCTTCACATATGAATATTTTTTACATGAGTACTTGGAGACATGCGAACATTTTAAATGCAAGTATTGTGTTGCATGTTGTCACTCTTTGCCTACGTGATTTTTAGTTTAAATTTGACTTGCTAACTAAGTGGAGATGTTGGTAAAAGATCCAAGAAAAACGATTATGATGGTGGGCAGATGACGTCGACAGTTTACAAATGTACGTTACCATACATCAAATTTCCACTAGAAAAAGTTATGGGTTAAATATTTTGTCAAATGACTCAGTTCTGCTTGAGTCTGCAATCATCGAAAAATAATGTTGAAATATTATTACACATATCTGGAATCTCTTATTTGTAACTGTATGAAATAATTGTTTTATAAACTGATTAAAATTTTTACTATGTCCATGATCTCTATCGGGGAAATCTCTGCTGAAGTCCTTCTTAATAAAGTTGTGTGCAACGTCGCTTGCCTGGGGTGCTTCCGCAAGGTCTAAGCCATCTCTTGCCTGCATGATCCTAGTATTCTAATGTTGCTATGCCAATCGATGTTCGAAGACTTTTGGATGGAAACGTAGGTGACCAGGGATATAAGGAAACTGTAGTAGCCGCAGTCGCTCAGTTGATATTTAGCCTCTAAAGTGCAAACATATCCTCTTGCAGTGAAGATGGACAACATGAAGCGAAGTTGTTTTTACTATAAGATTCAGTTTACAAAGAACAAAAACATATGTCAGCATGAAGAAGGCTGTCTTCAGCAGGCCCAGATTTATAAATGGGCCCACTAGGCCCGGGCTCAGGGCGGCATATTTCGGGTGGTGGGGGGGTGGGGTGGCAAATTTTGGGGCGGAGTTGGGGGCACAATATTCGAGCATTCGTAATGAAGAAAGCTTAAGACAAATTTTGAAACAGCTTTACAGGGATGTGGTAAACAATCTTTACTGGGAAGCAGGCTGTTCTTAAATGTAAATAGCTAAAAATGTTCTTCGCAAACAAGAGTTCTGATGTATTATCTTCAGCCATTGCACACTCACATGAGACGGCAGCGCACCGTACCGTACCACGCAGGCCAACTGAACTACCCACGCCTCTTTCCCGCACCAAGCTTGCGGAGAAATGGACTCGCCCGGCCCTGTTTTCGTCTTTTGCGTATACCCCTCGATTATCTTCTCATTTTGGAGTGGATTGGAAACATGCTAACTTAGTTTAACGTCACGAGCAATCTAGAGTACACAAAAACAACCTGCTTAAGTTAGTAACCAGAAGATAGAAAAGAAAATAACAGTATGACACTGTTAAACACACAGTATGAAGATGAAGTGAAGAACTGGCATGATGTGTTAGCGAGGATTGTTTCTGTGGTGCGTTTCCTTTCAGTCAGATGTTAAACTTTCAGGGGCGATGATGAGGAAATAGGCTCAACCATTTAGTGGACTATACCTGGGGTGCCTTGAACTGATATGCGTGTATGACCAATTTCTTGCACAACATGTAGTCAAGTTTGCTAATAAAGGCAGTGTAAATGTTTCGTACATGTCCTCCGAGACCTGTGACGAATTTACAAACAACATGGGTAAACTCGTGCCAGACAAAATCATAAGCGAGGTAAAACTTTCTTGTTACTACTCTCTCATTGTAGATTCCACACCTGATTGCTCTCACATTGATCAACTGGTTGTAGATCTTCGTTATGTCTCTCTTTCTGATGTTGCACCAAAGGAACGACTACTATAGCTATTACCTGGTGTGTCGCATGCTGCCATTTCTTTAGAGGAAGATGCTGTGAAATATCTGAGGGATTTAGGGTTTAAAATTTCACTCTGTCGAGGACAGAGCTACAATAATGCATCAAACATGGCAGGTGCATACGCAGGGCACCAAACAAGAATTAAAACACACAATTCTCTGGCAGAGTATGTTCCTTGTACTGCCCATGCCTTAAATCTTGTAGGCTCTGATGCTGCAGGCTCTTCTGTTTTTGCTTTTGTTCAAGAGCTATATTCTTTTCTTTCGGCTTCTACTCATAGATGGGCTGTATTTAATGCTATTCTTGTACGAAATAAAACACCTGTCATGAAAAAGTTATCAGAAACTTGCTGGTCAGCCAGAGCTGATGCAGTCACAGCATTTTCTCTCGGTTTTGAAGACATTGGAAAGGCTCTGAAGTATTTGGCACAAGACTCAATGCATAAACCAGTTAATCGTTTGCAGAGTCAGGGCCTTTAGAAGAACCTAAAGAAGTATGAAACAGTTTTAATGTCTCGGTTCTGGAATGACATACTTGAAATGATTGATAAAACTAATCAACTACTTCAGAACGAAACTCTTAATTTATTCAAAGCAATGAAGGCAGTTGCTTCCCTTCAGTCCTATTTGCAAGGAAAAAGAAATGGGTTTGAACAGTTGAGGCAGCAGGATTGAAACTTAGTGGCTTTGAAACACCGATCTACCCAAGAATCTGTAGACGTAAAATTTTCGCAAATGGAAACTATGAAATAGAAGTAAGCCAAGAAAACAGAACAGTACATCAAAATTATTGATTCACTTATTCCTAACTAACGAAGAAAAGAGGCTTACGAAACATTTTAATATTTCGTTAATGTTAGCATCACCCGAAGGAACAGACAACAGCAATTTGGGGAGTTAGGCAAACAAGCTCGTCAAATGCTATCCTGAAGACATTGATGATAATTTTTCCAATGAGTGCCTTCATTTCAAGACTTATGTTGAATTGGAAAGCTGGAAAACAATACCAGAGTTCTATTCTTACATGAAACAGAACAATCTCGAGAGTACATTTACTAACCTCGAAATTACATTGAAAACGATTCTACCCTTGCCCGTTACAAATTGTGCAGCAGGAAGATTTTCCCCTATTCTTAACAGTGTTCAAAATATTCTAGGAGATGAAAATCTTATTGTCTGATTCTGATGTGTTGTGGAAGATATATTACTTTGAAAATGGACTTTACAGAGATCATAGAAATATTTGCTCAGGAGAAAGCCAGGGAAAAGCCTTTGGTGCCGTGTATCTACTTACCTGGCTGAAATTTAAGTCTGATACTCGTTTAATTATTATTTTCCACTTCTTTTTTAATGTTATATCTTATCTTACAACATTAAGATTAATTAGCCCATCTTGTGAGGGCATTCAAAAGTGTCAAAAATGTAAATTACAATTTTATCAACTATATTTTCATTGTTGTTACTGTAGTATTTTCACTGTAAACCTGAGGGGTAGGGACGGAGTGAATAGTGGGTGCCCAAGGTATCTAGAACCATAAATCCTGGCCTGGCCTTCATAAATTGAATCGTGTTGTGTACCATTGTGAACAATGTAAAACACTCCGTACGGACATCGCAGCAACTTAAAAAGTTATCGGAGTACATGCAAAGGCATCAATACTCTATCTGCCCTGCAGTATCTGAAGAAAAGTTATTCTGTACCATCAGCGAAGACTTCCATGAAAAAATCAAGAGGGCCGACAACTGCTACTAGACTCTCGCAACTACTGCGATCAGACATTTGCATATTCTCACGGTGCAAAGCGACATGGAATTAGCAAATTTAAGATGAATCCTTCCCGTACTGCATATCGTTGTCATAAGTGTCAACGAGTGTTTGCACGAACTAACAATCTACATAGGCATAAGAAAATATTTTCTACTAAGCAAGACAATGTGAAGCCTTGCGTTGTAACTGAAACTATTACTTTGGGGAATGCGGACGTAAGTGTTGGCTCACATGTATCAAGATATTCATGCCGCTACTGTAGCAAGGCTTTCAGTAAAAATTTTAATGTACGACGACACGACAGAACGTGTACGACGAAGACAGTATGTACTGCAAAGGGACCCTGCAGCTTGTATCTGGGATATTACAAGTTCAGTCGCCAGTTTAGTACACAGAGCAGTCAAGACGGATTCTGCTACAATGAATACAACAAGCATGTAAAAATGTGTAAAGCTAAGGCTATTATGCGTGTACATGCATCAGATACATAAAATGCTATTGGATTAACATTGAAGGACTCTGCTTTTCGAGGTTTCATGAAGACTGTGATGACCATAAAGGGTTTATGGCATCACATCATAAGCTGTATATTAATGTTTGAAAATGTTCCATAAGTTCCCAGGAAAAACGCCGCCGGTATTGTGCGCGAGAGTTGTGGTGTTGTGCCTCGTGGAGCGACTTAGTGGTCGGCACGTGAGTTAGGGAGGCTACGTCCGTAACCGTTGTTGGCAAGCAGTTGCTCGTGTGGAGTCGGTCTAGACGCACCAACTACGTCGCATGGAGTCGTAAGCAGTACGGGCAGCAGATGGAGCAGTCAGCGGGAATGTAACTGCGGGCTCTGGTTAGTCGTGGTACTTTCGCAGAGTGTGTATTGACGATGGAATACATTACAAAATTGTGTTAGGAAGTTGTTGGCGTAGCGTAATGTGGTGGGGCATCGCAGCCAAGTAAGCTGAAAATTGTGGGTGGCCGACATGCGGCAAAAAATCCGGCCGCTTGCTAGCATCAAGATGGGTAGATGGTGTACCGGCGAAAGCCGGTTTTAGGACATACCGTGCTTCCTAAATATTGTATTGATGTGTGTTACTATGTGCTTGCAGTGTCTATTAAATGTGTAAGGTTTGTCGCCTTCTTTGCATATGTACCTAACGTCCAAGAAAATGAGATTGACGACCGTACAATTCCATCAACAAAGCAATTTAATGCAAACAAAGCTAATGTCAATACATACAAACATTAAGAGCACAAAGATATACTCGATAATCAAACCTAATACAATTTAACATAACCAATAAGCAAAAGTCCTTTAAGCATTCATAGTTCACAAACAATCAACATAATCACCTAAAACATACAAAAAAGGAGAGCAGGACGACCCCTATCGTGGTAAAAAAGGTATATAGTTTATTTAAGTTCAATAACTCCTGAGGCCTCCAATCGTGTGAGGGTGGTCAAATGTGACGATTATTATGCATAGGTCCACAACACTTCCATTGATGAAGGAAATCGCCCTTATAGTCGTCGATCAGCAACCCAAAGACAAATACTCTTCTTACCTTCACAGCCGGATAGTTCAAAATTACAGCAAACTGACGTTTTCTCCACCTTCATTGTAGATCCTTGAAGATAAATCGCGATCGCGACGAGCCATAATAAATACCTCCCATGAGGCATTTAAGTTTTCCAGCCGCTCACGAAAGGAAGAAGAAACATGTGGACATTCTCTTCAAACATTATAGCTAATGTCCGACATTAGCTTACGCAAGCTAGGATAATTCGCCTAAATAACGTCCCAACTACTGTTCGTTTCACCGCACTGTTATACAAGTCCAACTCGTCTAATTCAGTCAACAAAAATACCCCCGCACTAACGATCCACACCTTATAAATCCACCTTCCTCTCAACACTCTCCCCCTCCTACCTCCCCTCAAGTCACATGGTATAAGGAGAAGTGGGTAGGGTGACGTCGAAACCTGATGGTAAAATGGGATACCAGGCAAACAACTTGAACAGGAAACCATAATTGACATTTAAAAGTCTTTCGAGGGGCACTCGAAAAGTTCCGTTCAGGGGTAATCCTGCAATCAGGGAACAGTCCAGCTCTCCAAAAGGAAAAATCATCCAAAACAGGACAAGACTCAAGGGGAACAAGAGGTACCACCAGTGAAATCCTTTAAATGAGAGATGTGCGCTTTCCTCACGGCTTCTCATCCTTAACTTTTCCTAACAACACGGTGTTAGGTCACAATATTTTAACTATGCGAAATGGACTTTCGAAATAGGGAAGCAGCTTACTACCGACCTCCCTTGACTTTGAGGGGAGTTTAAAGCAAATGACCATGACCATGTCATTTAACGAGAAGGGTGATAATACTCTATCCGCGTTGACTTTACTCTGATAAAAATCTTTAACTTTAGCCAGTTTGGCAGCGACATTTTCATCATGTCCTTCCTGGCTTTCTCATCCATCTTATCATCCAACCATGGTACACCCCAAATATTAAGCAAAGGACGCATTGCTTCCTTCCCATACATAACCTTAAAGGGGGATTCTCCGGTGGCCGAATGCGTGGCCGAGTTAAATCCCAAGTTAATAATGCTCAAGTCTTTGTCCCATTCCGCCTGCTTCTCCCGATAAAAGAACGTCATAGAGATCTTCAAATTACAATTCACTCTTTAGGTCACATTACCTTTATACTTTTGAATCGGTCGGCTTCTCGTTCCCACCTTCTTCTCCTTTTGTTTCCCATTCAAAACCATCCTCCGCTTCCTGCAACCTTACCTCAAATAATGCCTCATCCGTCATTTTAGGCCTAAGAGAGAGATCTGGACGTATCGCGTCCGGATCGCTCCCCTTCCAAATCCCGATAATATCTGCTAGATTCTGCTTTACCCTTCTCCATTGTGCGAGCAAACTCATAAAACTTTGCTATCGTAGAGGGCATTCCCAAAGTCCCTTGATAAAGTTTCGTACTCGGATCCCTTCTTTCCATCACTTCTTTAATTAAATTTTCCTCAGTAAATTGTAAATCTAGAGCCGTCGTGTATTTCCTAACTCTCTCTATACAAGTCAACACTGACTCTTGGGGTCTCTGGTATCCTTTTACAAACCTGCGCTTATATGTACGCCAAATGTCATTAGACACTCGGTTCAATAAGGTGCGTTTATGTTTATACCTTTGGTATGTACACCCATCGCTCTGCCCCAATATTTCCGACAATATCGTGGCAGCCTTGCCAGTAACCTTTAAGGCGAGCGATTGCATAAAATATTTTTCCTTTACTGGTTTACACAACCACAATTCAAGTGTGGCACTGGATTAAAAGGCAACTTACAACCCCATATTCAATTGATATTTTTCTGGTTTTTAAGATTTGCTCGTGCAGAAGCATCTTATTTATTGATGAAACTAATTCCGACGTCGTTTTATTTGTAACAAGTTTTTTGAAATCACCATAAAGATTAGGCAGGATGTTGTAACAGAATTGTAGAGTAAAATGGATTGGGCAAAAGATTTGGCATATTTAAATAACTGGTTGTATGTTAAAAGAATTCCATTGTGCATTTTTTTTTTTTAATTGCAAATCTTGTTGAGGACATTATAACTATACTTAAAATAATTCATTATGCAAGATGTGTACTCTATACAAAATTGTAGACTGTATTATTTTTGTAACACAACATGTTTTTCTGAATTGGTTGCAGATTTGGCATTTAACTTATCCTTAGTCCTATTTACATAATTTAATTTTGTTTCATGTCAGCACTGGTACGCAATTAATGGTTAATAATGGACGATTTGGTTTGTGCCCTTATGTTTACAATTGTTAAGCTCTCTTAACCGGGGTTAATTGTTACACTCTCCCATTTAACCACAACCAAAGAAGTAGTAGGGTCTCATTCCTCGCAAACATACGATAGATGCCTGTGCGTGTTCCCCAGCCACAAATCTGCACTCAGGCGTGCGATAACTTGACACTTAGGTAACACTTCCTAAACGATATTTATTTATTTTACTAGCTACCACATTCATGAATTCCTGCTTGTTTTTCGCGACGTAGATGAGCGATAATTCATTCCTTGTGGAAACGTAAGCGGGGAACTAGCTTGACGAGTCGTCGTCAAAGTATTTGCAATGTACTGCAAGACAAATGTATGCGTCTCTCGAGCTTAATATCTAAGTCTAAGGGCCGTATCTATAAACAGCTTTCGAATAACAACCAACTGCTATCCCCATAGAAAAAGCATTGGTGAGCAGTTGGTTGTCATTCGAAAGAGGTCTATAGTTTCGGCCCTTAATGTCCCCCATGTATAGTGTGATTTTCTGCAGAGAGATGACAGCACTTTCGGGACCAAAAGTTCTAGACAAATAATTCTAAAATCCGTGGATGGATTTAAAATCGGGAAACGGCATTGTACATCGTAAAACCAAACTGGTGTAGGTAAGTAGGTTGCATGTCATTGAAATTATCCGATATAGTAATTTTTTAAAATATTACTTCAAAAACCAATTTATTTTAAAAAGTCGCCGTAGAGGAAAATGGTCATTGGTTAGACGAATTCAACACAGTTTACATAATTTTGAAAGGTCAAATGGTTTTGATGGAAACAGACAAATTAGATATTCGCGATACTTAAACAAGCGCGACCAAGGCCCGCCAGAGCTCTTGTCTTTCAGCCGTTCCACGCCGACTTTTTTATCATCAGTGTTTGCTAGTGTGGTCAGTTTTGTATTAGGATTTCTGGTGATTTTAGACGCTATCCAAATGTTCAAGGCTCAAATAATATGCTTGCGAGTTAGATCTGATGACTGAGTAACCGTAGTCGGTTGGCACGTCGGTTATCTGTGTGAAATGTTGTGGTTTTGAGTCCTGGGTGGGGATCTGGTTTATTAGGTTAGTTAGTTTGTATACAAAATATACGTGCAACCACGTCTAACTACTTGGGTTATCGACGGGACGTAAAATACCAATGAAATAAAAATACAGGGTATTTAACGATTGCTCTGGGACAACGGAATAAAATTACAAAGCTAGCCTAGTTTCTCGGTACGTCAATTGAGGCGTTGGGTGCAGTTAACAGCTTAATGGGACTTGTCGTTATTTCGGACAATTCACATTTACAACATTTTATGTTCTCTCCACATGCCCAAAAAATATTAATTCCCTCTAGAGTATATAGACGGCAAGAGAATGAAGAACGTAACACTGCGCGCTAAATAGTTCTTCCGGCGAACCACTAATGCTTCACTATTGTTAACCGCACGACGTCTGATGACTACGTAATTTTCAGCAGCAGTGCGGTAGGTTGGAGGTGTTGTTTGCTAAGAACAGGCTGGCTGGTCTAATGACCTCTCCCACCCCCAGCTAGATGGGCAGCAGTGAGAAGTGCATTGCGGCAACGTCACTCACGAGAACATGCAAATTTTGACTTTGACACACCGTTATGAGAAAACTAAGCCAACTAAAATAATATTTTGACCATTGACAGTTTTCCTAATTTTTAAAGTGCAATATTAGCAGTACGAAGCACAAAAATGTAAAGTATTTTGTGTTCTATGCGTTAACAACTTAAAGTCACCTGTCATTTTTATTCATTTTAAATAATAACTTTCCTATATTATTTTTATTCTACTGAAGAGAGATACAATAGAAAACCTGCAATGTCTACAAACATTTTGGGGCAACTGTAATGTTTGTATTTTTCATTCTACACTATTTCAAATCTTTAGGGCTATATTTCCGTAACTATGTTTTCAGACTTAAGCTGTTATTGCACCCTGTGCCTCAATTGTAAGACAGACATAGAATTTTGCGAAAATCTTTTTTTTGGTTATACTGACAGACGGCTACAGATTTACACTCCATTACGTCTGTGTTCGGGCGGTAAGACGTTCTACTACAGCCACTTCACTATGTTTGCAGCCTGTATGCCTGGTACTTTGACACTGTCATGCGAGTATTACTTACCTAATCCACATTGTAGAAATGATTCACTCGTGTTTCAACTCTCCACAATGTCTATTGGCATGTTAGAACTGTCACGTGCGTGCTTGCGGTAGCTGTTAGTTCACTATTTGTTGACGAATGAACACGACAATATTAATTGCACTAAGTGTTTCGACATTTTCTGATATCATCCATATACAATGATACGCTTACAAATTTCTGAAGTGATGAATCGTAAAAATCAATATGTGTATAATATAACGGAATACGGATAATATGAATGAATATTTTTTGTTTGCCAATGAAGAGAAGTAAAAATATGTCAAAATTAATACAAAACAACAATAAATCTTGACTAATAGGACGATATCACTAAATTACATGCAAAGTAAAAATTTATAGGATTGGAAAGTGAAGTAAAGAACTACACTGGTCAAGTCGAACACGCGTATGTCTGCTAGCCTTTGTATGTGCTAAGTCATGCGACGACTGGGTTTGTAAGAAAGGGAGAAGGAGGTATGAAAACCTTCACTATGTTTTCAAGGCCGCAGCAACTGAAACAGGATAACACACATCCACCCTCTCCTCCCCCTTCCGGCAGCTATCCACCGCGTAGGAACTGCAGCCTGAGCTAGCAACCACATACTAGTTCAGCACGCCTAGGAGTATGCTGCTGTATTTCTATATCCTTTGTAGGTTTTATTTACTGTGTGTACAGCTTTTGGTGCCACCCGCCTGTCAATTCATAGGCTGCAGCACAAGAGGTAGTATTCACATACAGGATATGGATGTCCTTGTCATTCGTATCGTCGTTTCTAGTTAGCTGAGCAAGTAATTGAATGCTCCTCCATTATTCATAATAGAGAAATATAAAATATGTGTTTACATTTAGGAATTAAGGATGAATCAGGAAAATTATGCGCCGAAATGGAAAATACACACAGATGTTCTGTGAAAGCGAAAAATGTAAAATGTGCAAAAGAAGAAGACCTGGCGCGAGGAAGACGCTAATGGAAAAGTAAGTAATATACTAATATATCTTGTACTTAGGTTATGCATTCGTTTGCTATATACATATATATACACGCTGTTCACGATAAAGTGGTCACTAGACGCCCTTGTTACATATTTATCTCAACAAATTCATACTTATTCTTCCACAGTTTGCATGTAATGTATATATGTTTAGATCACAAAATAAGTGTTTGAGAATAAGGGTGACTATAACTATTCTCTGTTCACTCTTAGTTGAGTTTTAGGATAAATAAAGCAAATTATAAACAAACATGTTCATTGGCTGCCGACCACCGTGCACTGTGATCTTGCATAAGAATTAGATCTTTGTTATCTGTCGTGTACATATAAATTTACCACTCCATCACTTAATGAGAGAATTTTATTAACAAATATCTAAAATATACAGACGTTACAAACACAATCTACGACGCTATATGTTTATTACTTTAATTATGGTTAGCGGACGACACGTCCGAACAGTTGGTTCACGAGTTATTTAACGACTGACGCACTGCTAAACGTACGAGTTTCTTGGTACACTTGGGGGTGCTGTCTGATGTTAGAAACACACCCGGTAGAAACGCATACCACAGAAACACAGAAGACAGAATGTTCTAAGCAATGCCAGTTCTATATTATGTGTTTCTAAAGTATGACAGTTCTTAGATTTGTGTTTCTATTATACGACTGTTCTAAAGCACGTGTTTCTATAGTATACCAGTTCTAACATCTCTGATTCTGTTGTGTAATCGTTCTAAACTGTGAATTTCTGCTGCATAACGTTCCTAACGTACATGGTTCTGTAATACGTGGTTCTAAGTTGCGTGTTTCTGTCGTACGTTTGTTCTAACACCTGTGTTTCTGCTGTGTATTGGTTCTAACATGTGAATTTCTGTTGCATAACGTTTCTAACGTACGTGGTTCTGCAATGTGTGGTTCTAAGTTGTGTGTTTCTGTCGTACGTATGTTCTAACATGTGTGTTTCTGCTGTACATCGGTTCTAACATGTACATTTCTGCTCTACGACGTTTCTAACGCACATTGTTCTGTAATACGTGGTTCTAAGTTGCGTGTTTCTGTCACACATTTGTTCTAACATCTCTGATTCTGTTGTTTAACAGTTCTAAGATGTGAAATTCTGTTGTGTGACGTTTCTAACGTACGTGGTTCTGTAATCGGTGGTTCTAAGTTGTGTGTTTCTGTCGTACGTATGTTCTACCATGTGTGTTTCTGCTGTACATCGGTTCTAACATGTACATTTCTGCTGTACGACGTTTCTAACGTACATTGTTCTGTAATACGTGGTTCTAAGTTGCGTGTTTCTGTCGTACGTTTGTTCTAACATCTGTGTTTCTGCTGTGTATTGGTTCTAACATGTGAATTTCTGTTGCATAACGTTTCTAACGTACGTGGTTCTGCAATATGTGATTCTAAG
>PNEQ01073903.1:0-12506 GCA_003012365.1 Medauroidea extradentata
GGGCACTTTCCTACCAATGGATGGTCGTTTTCTGGGTCCGAGGCACATATTACGTCCACTCGACGTCGCGGGGGCGGCGTCTAGGCGCCGCTACCTCGTCGCGCACGTGGGCGGGTGTGTTCCAATATGCGCAAGCCGCTGGGCTTGATGCGCACGACGGGCTCAGATCAGGGGAGGTCAGGGACGACCCGCGTCAACATTACATGATTCATGGACAATTCCTGTTCAAATTGGGGCATCTAAAATTTTATTCAAAATTGACACATTGGCTGATGTATCTATATTACCAGCAGACATTAAACTAGACAGGGAACTCCCACTCCAGAGAACTAGCAAGAACTTGGTTTGTGCTGATGGAAAACCTCTTTCAGTTAAGGGTATAGTTCAGACTAGAATCAGTTACAAAAAGATAGACTGTGTTGAAACATTTTACGTATCTGATTCGTGCAATATACCACTTCTTGGTAAACCAGCTATTGAGAAACTTAACCTTTTCAAACACATTAGGAGTGTATCAGATCAAGAAGTGAAGGAAACCTATTCCCAGAAATTCTCTCGTCTATTTTCTGGCCTGGGTCTAATGAAAAAAAAATATGAGATTGAATTGAAAGACGGTGCAAAACCATATGCAATATTTACACCTCGTAAAATCCCACTTCCATATTTAGAAAAAACAAAAGAAATGCTCGAGAAAATGGTTGATAGATTGGGTGTCATCGAACCTGTTCACCATCCAACAGAGTGGTGCTCACCTATGATGATTGTACCAAAAAAAATGGGGATGTTCGAATCTGTGTAAATCTTTCCAAACTTAACGAGTCTGTGAAACGACCAGTACACCCATTACCATCAATTGATTACACTTTAGCTCAGATATCAACAGGCAAAGTGTTTTCCAAATTGGATGCCAATCATGGGTTTTGGCAGGTCCCATTGGATGAAGTATCTCAAGACTTGACAACTTTCCTGACACCTTTTGGACGATTCAGATTCAAAGTTTTTCCATTTGGTATAACATCTGCACCTGATGAGTTCCAATATCGTATTTCTGAAATACTCCGAGGACAAAAAATGCAATTAATTATCTAGATGATACACCAGTTTGGGGCAGCAACCAGGATGAGCATGACAAAATATTGGAGAAAGTTCTGAAAAAATTTCAAAATGCTGGTATCACTCCTAATAAAGAGAAAACAATTTTTTCACAGGAATCTGTCAAATTTCTGGGTCATACCATTTCTCAAGATGGAATAAGAGTGGATGAAGCAAAAGTTAAAGCAGTTATGGAACTAGAACCTCCTACAGATAAAAAAGGAGTACAGCATTTCCTTGGGTTAGTAAATTTTCTGGGAAAATACATTCCTAACAAAAGTGCAATTTTGACAACCATAGACGATGTTTTGAAGTTAAAAAAACGAATGGTGTTGGGGGCACACCAACAGAAATCTTTTGATCGGATCAAAGAAATTCTATGTAATGCTCCAGTATTAGCATTTTATGATCATAGGCTACCCACCATGATATCAGCTGATGCATCTTCCAATGGCTTGGGTGCAGTTCTATTACAAAAAACTAATGAAACATGGCAACCTGTCTCATACATATCACGTACACTCACAGAGACAGAAAAACACTATTCAAACATCGAACGAGAGGGACTTGCCATTACGTGGAGCTGTGACAATTTGAAAGAATATGTTCTTGGGAAAGAAATAATTATCGAAACTGACCATAAGCCATTGTTGAAAATATTCACAACCAAAGAGTTAGATGATCTATCACCACACCTACAACGTCTTCGATTAAGAATGATGCGTTATTCATACAAAATGATCTATACACCTGGAGCACATCTTTCTGTTGCAGATTGTTTGTCTAGGAGTCCCTTGAATGAAACTGAAAATTACGATTTAGATGATGAGTAAGATGCATCTGTGCATTACATTGTTCAAACTAGAAATGTATCAGATGATAAAATCAATGAAATATGCGAACATGAACAAAATGACCCAGAATGTCGAGAGATCTCTACCTTCATTAGACAAGGGTGACCTGAAAAGGAAGAATTACCATCTATATTATTAGCATACTATCCTGTTAAAGATGAATTTTCAGTTTCAGAAGGGATAATTCTCAGAGGAACAAGAATTTTAATCCCAAGATCTCTTCGTGAAGACATGTTTCACCGAATACATTCAGGACACATGGGAATCACCAAATGCAGACTGCGAGCACAGCAATGTCTTTGGTGGCCTGGATTGTCGTCAGATATCGCCATGATGGTTAACCAGTGCAAAATTTGTTCGGAAAACAGAAATAATATGCATGAACCTCTTCTCCCTAGTACTATGCCGAATAGACCACGGGGAATCAGCTGCCTTGGATTTGTTCAAATATGAAGGCGAATGGTTTATTGTAATAACAGACTGTTTTTCAAGATATTTCGACATTTACCCACTTCAGAGACTGAGTTCAGAAGAAATAATCGAAAAGTGTAAATCTACTTTCAGTAGCTTTGGAATTCCGTTAGAAGTTAGATCAGACAGCGGAACTCAATTTAGTGCCTCAGAAAATGCTGAATTTCTGAACTTCTCTAAAAATATGGGTTTCATGTAACTAGGAGCAGTCCCCATTTTCATCAAAGTAATGGAACAGCGGAAGCAGCAGTCAAAATAGCCAAGAGTTTGTTAAAAAAAAAATCAAAGAGGACCCATACTTGGCCTTACTATCATATCGCAACACACCTATTTCGAATTGGTATAGTCCAGCACAACTCTTATTCGAAAGACGTCTGAGGGATATTATGCCAATGATGCCAAACAATTTAGACTTGAAGCCGAATAATACACTCCTTCATCAAAAAGAGAAGAACTACAGGCAGCAATACAAAAGAAATGATGATCGTCATCATAGAGTTAGTCCACTTCAGTCCTTAAAGTCAGGGGATTCAGTTTGGAATAAAGATGTTAGACGGCCAGGCATTATCATCAGACCCTCGACAGAACCACGCTCCTACATTGTTGACACGGGCGGTAGAAGATTAAGAAGAAACCGGTTTCACCTCAACCAGTATCCCAATGAAAAGATGAAGCCTACCAATATATCGGAAGCCTACGTTCCAGTTGAGCACTCAGTTTCACCACTTGTTCCAGACGAACGCTCGGTCTCTTCAGCGGAGCCTTCTGACTCTACAATTCAAGCATCTAAGGCCACTGAAGTGACGTCTTCACCAAAATCACCTATAAACAAGTTAAAATCTTCTCAATATGGTCGCATTATCAAACCACCTGTGAGACTTGGTCTTTAAGGGGGGAGATGTTTGGGAAGTACTGAATTCTATGTAAGTTTAAACTCTATGAACAAGGAGGAAAAACAAAAGAGCTTTTGTTGTTGAATGGAAGTTGAAAATGTAAAAGAACAAGTAAAAATAAATCGAAACTGAAAACACATAAGTTTAATTGCTTATAAAACAGGTGATATACAAGTTCAACATCTATGAGGATAATAACTTAACGATTTATAATAATAAGAAATACTAAACACAAAGAAGAAAAAATCGTGAAAGTAGCTCATCATTTATGGGAATTAAACACATTCTGCAAATATTAACCAATATTTGCGAACTGTTTTTAGAGGTTAACAACCACATGCAAACAACACCATAACAAAAACTTTTATTGGTTAGAATAAAAAAAAACTTATTCAGCGGCCGCAACTTTACTGTCGTCATCCATGTTTAAAATAATTCTTATTTTCTCTATTTTCAAACTCAACAGCGAAAGTAAACTGTGCTGTCAACAGCAGTATGCTCGCCGTAATGTCTAGCAGACGATTTGCTCCTACTTGCCCTCGCAACTCCCCTACCAGCACACAGACATCCTGAGGACGTCCGTAGCATGTGGGAACTGTCGTCCCTAGGACGTCCTAGGGAAGTTCATTTCAAGTCCTTTTTATGTAGGAAATGTTCATGGAAAAGTACTACCTACGGACATCCCCAGGATGTCTGGTATACACATCCCTGGGACATCCCTAGGAGCTCCCTGGGACCTGTATTAGACACATCCCTGGGACATCCCTAGGAACTCCCTGGGACATCCCTAGGAGCTCCCTGGGACCTGTATTAAATGTATCCCTGGGACATCCCTAAGAGCTCCTTCCAGCAGCAAAAGTAAATTTATTAGTATTTTACACAAAAGAAAACAAATGTATTTGTTTTGGTGATATGTAAACTTAGTATGTCGAAATTAATAAATTTACCAATTTCTTAAGGCATATATAAAAGTTATGAATAATCTACTGAATTAATTGCAAACAAACCTCATGTATATTTAAATAATATTGTGAGCTATCTAGGGGTCATATTAGGAACTTGCCTAGAAATCCACTACGTCCGTGGGAGCTCCTGCTCGGATATCCCAGGGAGCACCTGCTCGGACATCCCAGGGAGCTCCTTCTCGGACATCCCAGGGAGCTCCTGCTCGGACATCCCAAGGAGCTTCTTCTCGGACATCCCAGGGAGTTCCTCAGAGGAGCTCCGTGCGAGCTCCCTGTAAGGACATCCCTGGGAGCTCCCCAGATGAGGAATTTAGGATGACCCAAATTCATCTTCCAAGGAGCTTCCTGGGATGTGATGTACTTTTCGAGGAGGTACTTGGGGCGTCCTAGGGACTTGGTTTTTCGGAGCTCTCGGAAATCCGAAATATCCATTCTTAGGACATCCCGAGGATCGCATGTACCCGGATATCCTCAAAGGATGTCCCTAGGACATCCTGGGGACTTGCTGTGCTGGTAGGGTCTTCCTTGCGAGGAGAAGATAAAAGGGCATGCTCTTTTAGACCTGGGAGCATCTTGACCTGATGAGTAAAACACCCTGCGCCATCTTGTTTCTGGTGAGTAAAACGCCTTGAAGTGCCCCGAGAGCTGCAAGAGCTCCAAGAGCACAAAGAATCGCCAGGTCAAAGCCGAGTAAAACAAACCTATTAAAACCAACTGATATACCAACCTCAAAAAAATCACAGTGGATAAAGACATAGCAGGCTACAAAGTCATGCTCATAAAATTAAAGAATAAAATTATTTGTATTAACAAAAATGCTGAAACTGAAAATAAAAATTTTAAAAATTCAATAATTCATAAGAGACGAATTAATCACATTTGAGTCTAAAATTAGAAAAAATATCTGGTACAAATAAAAAATATAAAAAGGGTGATGAAAATTGCAGTAAACCGTGCCCTTAAGATGATGTAAGCTAGAAGGTTTGTTTTACTCGCCTTGACCTGGTGTCTCTTTGTGCTCTTTCAGCTCCGGAGGCATTCCTAGGCGTTTCACTCACCGGAAATAAAATGGCGGGGGTCCGTTTTACTCACCAGGGCAAGCGCCTCTAGGTCAAGTAGGTCATGCTCCCGCCGCTCCACTTCGCGAGGTAAAGATGTGGGGGCAAATCGTCTGCTGGACATTTCCGTGCCAGTCTGCTACATCGTGGACTGTTAACGTTCGTAGTGATATGAATGAGAATAACTTATTATTCCAAAGAACAATAGACAATGATGGAAAAATTATAACCAATGATGAAGGAATGATGACATTTTCAGCAGAATTTAATTATTTATTTCGAATATGATGATTCTTCATTCTCTATTATATTCCCGATAACTTTTGCTAGTTCGGCAATCCCAAAAAGAAATGCATGCACGCACTAAAGCATTTTCCTTCGCATTTAAAGAGTACAACTCCCTCTGACCTGGGTCAATTTTACTCCAACTCCACCAACTCATGGAGAAACGCGAGAGATGCTGGATCAAGCGCGACTAAAACAAACCTAAGCTTTGTTTAGGCGGTCTACACCTAGCTGCAACTTTTACAACTTCTACACCCAAACTGAAACATCGTGTTTTTCTTGCCGGAAGTAACGTTTTTGTTGTTACAACCAAAGCGTCCAGGCGGCGGGTGTAACTACAACTTTCACACCCAGGTGATAAAACTTCTACACCTCCTCTGCGAGGTGGAGTAGTTTGGGTGTAGAAGTTGTAAAGCAGAATTCGGTGCTATTTTCGAAATGAGTTACAATAAGCAGCTGTGTTGTTTTGAGAAGTTGGCTTTCCTGTTTTGAATCAGAACATCTGCTATATAGTAAAAATAGTATTCAATTTCATCTAGGAGGTGTGAAAAGCCAAATTGCTATTTGTATTGTTATTTTTGGTAACGTTTTGGGGGTTATGTTACTACTTGATATGAATATAGTTATATCAACTCTTAAAACGAATACAATTAATTTAAGAATGGAGACTCTATTTCCTGTAGAACTACCAGTTATGTGACATACGATACGAGCTGCATAAAGGTTATACATGAAGGTTATATGACAAAAATTGTATTTTATTAAAAAAAAGTAATTCATGCAAAATACTGTACACATTCGCTAAAAATAGGTGCTGTAACAGAACAGTCAATGGATTCATCAGCTGCATCTACCTTTGCATACATTAACTTAACTGTAAGAACCTTTGTTTACTTCATATCAGCTGATCGCAAACTTATTAAATTCAACTTTTCTGAAAATGGCATTATATGGTTGTGAGGTTTTAAGAAAGAGAGTGAGTAGGCCAATGGGAGCTAAAAAGAGTTATTTCTCCAGGTGGAAACCAGCCCAGTTACGTCACTGTAGTGAGGTCATCATAGAATTGGCCAAAAGCCATTAAAACCTGAAATTTTAGGTAAACCATAAGATTAACTTATAACATAACTCTTATCCTCTTAACTTGTACAAATGTAAAGATATTAAAAAGGATTTAAATCTTCGTAAGCATAGTAGAAAAGCAGAGTGTGCAAATTTTTCATTCAACAGTAAAGTAATGAAAAAAATTGTAAAACTGACATGTACCAGTACCAGAATGAAAGGGCTCAGGGGCGTCATTTGGTGCTACAGGGGGGGGGGGGCAAATGCCCCCCCCTGGATTTGGAATTTTTGTGTATAAATATATTTTTTGTATTTTTAAATGTAAATAATGCTAACTTAAGGACATAAAACAGAAGTTTTATTATTTAAGTATCTAATTTATACATGCTTAATTAATAAATAAGATGCAACAAGGTCACTGTCGTCAGAAAAAAAATCTTGCCCCCCCCCCTGGAAAAACCTGAAATGACGCCCCTGCGGGAGATTCCCGAAAAAAAACCCGCTGACCAAAGGCATCTTGTGGCACGATTCCCACATACGAAAATCCGGTGACCGAAGCCCCCTGAAAATCAAGCCCGGATTGCCTTGGTAAGAGGCGAATGGTCTGACCATTTGGCCCCCACAGACATGGCGATTGAGTTGGTAATGTGTACTTTGGTTGCAATCTGTCAGGTAAATGAAGAATATAAAAAATATGCCCAACTAATAGAAGCAATATTATATGAGGGGTTAAAACGAAAGTGTAATAAGTCACTAATTAAATACATTGTGGTTATTGTATACTGGCTTTATTTATATGCCACATGTTTAAATATAAAATGAGTTTATTCAGGGCTGCATTAACACGTTTAAAAATCGTTTTATGAGTTCCTACAAAAATACTTATTCTGAAAAACTAAGCAATCATGACTTTCTTCCATTACATTCATTCTAACCACCTCATAATATTAGCTCAATCGCCATATTTGTACTGTAGTGTAAGAATAATATAATTTGCAGTATAGTCGCAAATTTTAACTTTTTTCTTTCACAATTTCAAAAAAGTAAATTGTAAGTAACATAAATGTAAAAAAGCTGACAAATTTGAGACTGCTGTTGTAAAGACTCAAAATTGTCCACAAGAACTTAAATTTTCAAGCATGTTATGATGAAAGAATTTATGTACCAGCAAAGCCCCTGTTTCTACATATTTCTGCTTCCACCGAATACAGTACAAAATTTTTGCAACAATTACATTATACAAAAAAATTTATAGTAAACTGACAAATATATGTCAGCCTATCAGCTTGTGTTCAGTTGACAGCAATATTTGTAACACTATAAATAAATTGTACAAAACCAGTCAAATTAAATTTTCATACAATTACAAATGTTTTACTTTCCAGACAATATTAAATGTTTTTGTTTTTTAATAAAATATGAACCGTTTCTATTACTTGTTAAACTCACCAAGTGCCAAGAAACTATCTTTGCAAGCACAAATATAAACTATATTATATAAATATCACAAAAAAATTAACACTGCAAATTAATTACTAACCACAACATTACAAAATACTTATAAATATCTAAAATCCTGGTATTTAATAAGTGAAGAAACTATCTGCAAAAGAAGTACAAATATGCGATTTGTTCTTAAAAATTCAAAGAATGCACATCCAAAACTAAATTACTAAAAATGTTGCATACAAAACTAGCCCATGTGTTGTTCTTTTATACGCAAATAACTATATGCACAACACAAGTACAAATATACATACAGAGCTTGATTTTTAACATCAAAAGAAAAAAGCAAATTCAAGCAATACATGTAATATGTATTAAAATCGGTTTAAAAAGTGTACCTGTTGAATGATATTGGTGTCCCTATGACTGCTTTTTCATTACAGCCATAGACAACACATTCCTTGACCATTTTTACAACACACTGCAGCAAATTCAAATGGCATCCATGCGGAAACAGGCCACAATCAGCTGTTTAGGGAGCGAAGTTGTTTTTGCCTCAATATTTTTGCTGCATACTGGGTCTACCTATGTCTATGTCTGTTGCAGTAATTATCGAAGCACTGGACACCACTAGTTGTGACGAAACATGAGAGCGCTGTATCCAAACAAATGTTTGTTTTGAAAGTTTAACACTAGACGCAGGCGAGGATGATGGTTAGGTGTTAAATTCCACAGGATAGCACCAGCAAAGTAAAGCCCAGTAGTCCCAGCCCGTTATTAGAGAATGGGCACTCAGAATGAGAGACAGAGACTCTATTTTACAGGGTCATGCGGCCGATGGCCGTGGCGTAGAAATAACACTCCCCGCTCATCGTCGTAAATACTAGGGGAATCTTTTGGCGTTCCCCATGCCCATTGCACAGACAAAGCACGAGGGTTTTCTGATCTACACACTCTGTCATAATTTGGATAAATTCGTTACAAGTTGCAGCAGATAAGTATGATACACGTCCTGGACCTTTATTTCCGTATTTCGCAATGTGTTGCGCAAGGAATTGGTCATATTCACTATTTAACTCAAGGCAACCAAGAAACAGGCCATTGGAGGTAAACCCGATACACTCATTATCCCTCTGGAAAGGTAAACCTCTAACTGAAAGAAATTTTACAACAGACCCTACTCTTGTTAAGACATTTCGCCAGTATTGAACCTCTTCTTGACACTGTGTCGTTAAGAAGGTATTAACACTCGCCGTCATTGTCTTTTGCCTAGTTATGTATGTGAGAATGATACGTCTACGATCACACGACTGTTCATGTTGTTTCAGTAATTCATTACTGTGCTACCAATCATTGAACCCAGTGGAAAAAATTGGTTTTCTTGTTCCTTGGTTGAAAAAAGGAGCATGGAACACAAAAAACTTTCCCTGTTTTACGAGAGAACAACAGCCAGTCTCTTACGAATTTATCACCGTTAGGCAGCGTACCTTTGAACATATTAACCGATAGAGTACGTTTGCAGTCATTATAAACACGCTCAGACCCACTAAATTCTGCCAAAATATATTGTTTTGGAGGATTTTTAAGCACATTTTCAATTTGAAAAGGAATATCCAGATTCCATGTCGCAGGGTCTTTTAATAAAAAAGTGTTGGCTGGTACATCAGAAATGTCACACTTTTTTAGAACTGATTTTCCTCCTTCAATCTTGTTTTCGTCTTGCCGCACCACTTTTTCTAAATTTAAACTAGTTGGTACTTCTTCATTATTCAAATAAACATTGTTGGGTTGCTGTCCGTCTTTAGATGACGATGTTGCAGGATTCTGATTCTCGTTACAACTTGAAGTAGAGGCCGTACAAGCTGGTGTAAAAAATGATTTTATTTTGGGCACTTTCTTTAATGCTTCTTGTTCATCGTTCTGTTTTTTCGCAGCACGCTTACGAAACTCCGCACCACTTAACTTCTTACTCATAATGGATAATCCCACTATAAATAATATAAGTTGAACGCAACCAATATTAACAATAATCCCTATAAACACAAGTGTTTATAAAACTTGTGACACAAACACAAAACATTGATACATTACTCGCCGCGCTACCGCAGCAAACTGTGCTGTGCGCGATCGTACAGACGAAATAATTAACGATATTGCTAATAGTTTCAAAATTTCCCGCTAGATTTCGTAGCAGGCCACTGTCAGCTGTGGAAAGTGGAAACGAACGTGAGCGAAGATGCAAGCATAACTGGTGGACGAGATAATAGCAGATTTTTCTTTCTCTCTTTTCTCTTTAATATTTTTTCTATGCAGTAGTGTAGTGGGTACAGGAACTGGGAAGATAGGGCGGGATTAGAAATAGGGTGCAAGAAATACATAAAAAGGATGAGATTTATCAAGCAATTTTTCTTTAATTCTTCTGGTGGGTTGCGCCACTTCCAGATTGCCGCCCTGGGCAATTTCCCAGTCTGTCCAGTTATAACACGGGGCCTGGCTGCAGAACCATATTCTTATCCATACACGAGCTTTTCGCCACTTTTATTTTTCTGTATCAGTTCTTTCCCTAATTTCATCATCTCATCTCTTATACTTTTGGTTTCTACCCTTTTGTTTTTAGCATGCTGTTGCCTACACTTGTGTTTAAGCCTCCTAACTTCCCTTCCATAATAAGGTGGGTCTCTTCCCATTCCTATATTCTTTATTGGTACAAACTTTTGAATTGCTTTTATTAAAATTTCTTTCAAACCTGCCCACATTTCTTCAATTCCTTCCTCCCTAGACCATGACTGAAAATTTTCTTTTAAGTATAACTTTATTTTAGTTTGGTCTGCTTTTTTAAACTATCTAACTGCCCTAGCCATCCCTTTAACCTCCTTCATCAGTTTTGTGGCCATTTCAACATCTGGGATTCTGTGGTCACTAAATCCTTCTAATACTACTAACTGGTCTAACCAAGACTAAAATCTAACAGAGTGCTATTTTCACCGGTCCCCTGCTTGACCCAATCCCCTAATTACCAGTTGACATGCCCATCTCTGAGACATTGGTCCTACCCCCTCAGGTCCTTGTTCCCATGTCATTCCTGGCAAGTCTAGTTCCTTAAGTGCCACAATTATTAATTTTTTTCCCCTGGTGGCCTGTAGGTTGCAATCAGCCTTAAAATTATCTCTAAACACAGAATTTTTATTTTAATTCGTTCGATTGCCGCCCCCATCCATTCCACTTTCCCTTCAAAACCACTAATTACATTAAAATAAAACCGACCATAATTTCTTTTAATAATACATACAATAATAATAAGAAAATACAAAAAAAAATAAAGCTACAGAAAAGGTAGAAAATTAAAAAAAAAAATTAAAACTCGTATCTATTAAAAAATGTCTTTTATACTAAACAAGACTATACCAATAGTTAAATTAGAAGATACCTTCCAGACTGACCACTATCTGCAAACTTTAACTACTTGTAAGTATATCATGTGGGCTGTACATACAGATATGAAATTATATAAGTGTTTAAATAAAATGTGTACATATGTATAAATATATGATGAGAATGACTGTATGCATATGGATAGGACTAGGCTATACATGTGTGTAATTTGTGTATATTGACGCGGGTCGTTCTGCAACTTCCTCTCTCCGAGCCCGTCATGCGCATCAAGCAACCATTACGGAACAGGCCGAGCGCCCGTACAGCCATAGCATATGGGAATGCACCCGGCCAATTGGGCACACGAGGTAGCGGCGTCCAGAAGCCGCCCCCACGACGCCGGGTGCCATCAGCGTGTGCGTCGGTCCCATACAACTGCCAGCAAATGGTACGAATATGCCCCCTTGATGAGAAGCGACGTAATTTAAAGTCAAAGTTGAACACTGTGTAAAAGCCCTCCCGTGCTTTTCTCGTCAAGGGGAGTTATGCCATTTAACAGGCAATAATATAGGAAGGCCAGGGGTAAGTGTGTTTCATGTGTACTGTGCCCCCTCTCAACTTTTTCGTATTTAACCTTAATACCAATAAAACACCCCTGCGCCTCGCGACAACTTGGACTCGCCCACGCAGCCAACTTGCCGCCCAAATATCTACACACGTTCTTTCCCAAACAGTTTCACGTTTTATTTGTTCTGTAATTGCCAGTGTTGTGTTATAATTATTTCTATTCAAATAACGTCCAAATTCAGTGTCAATGTTTTTAAATGTTGTATGGTTCAAAATTTCACGTAACTATAAATTACGTAAACTCTCTATAAACTATCTCGTTATTCAAATTTGGGACTCTAACCCTCAAGCTGTGCTATTATGAGTGTTTTGGGCCTTTGCCCCTGTTTAATTTAGTGATTTTGTGTTTTTCGGCGAGTGCTTCCCGCGCTTTGGCGGCACGAC
>PNEQ01073904.1:0-12506 GCA_003012365.1 Medauroidea extradentata
AATGATCTATGTGTAATGATTGTTTGATGTTCTTGTATTTTAATATGTGACTTATATTACAATCCTTGTTTGGATTGTTTATGTATTAATGATTTTGTAAAATGCTGTTATATAAAAATTTAATATGTGACATGTATCATAATCCCTGAGCTAATGCTCAAATGGGGATTCGACGATACGTAAATAAAAAAAAAAAAAATAAAAAATAATGGGTTAATTAGTTTTACCAGCCTGCTCACTGGAACCCCCATCGGGCCCGATCTTTTGATCAGCCAATGACCTCCCGCCGAGGGAGTGGGGATTACCCACTCCGGGGGACACCCTGACACTCAACCTTGGCCTGGTCAGCACGCGAAATACGTGTCTCCAGGCCGTAACGCCCTGCCTATCTATCGGAAAACAAGCCCCCAACCGGACCGGATGCTCTCGCGGTGAGACAACCAGCACAGAGGTGCCGGGGAGGAATGTCTCTTTCGAAACCTGACCCTCCAACCGTAGCGGAAAGAGAGTCATAGTTACTCCCGCCGTACAGATTTGACATATTCCATAGTTATAAAGCTTATGCTTGTTAACAGCTCTACGGAATGAATATATAAATATTAAAAAAAAAAAAAAATACTCACAATTGTGCTAACGCCCGGTGGCGAGCAGATTTCTCCCCATCCCCACAGTTCCAATCTCCTAGTCCCTTCCTAAACCTCCCAACCCCTCTAACTGTCACCAACTCCTGCAGTGCATTCCACTTCCTCACCAGCATCGACTGTTTACGCCTCTCCATTCTCCTCCACACCCTCTGAATTTTCTCTGTTGCTACCTTTACTCTTAAAAGTTCCCTTAGTTTATTTGCATGCCAAATTTCCTCATCCTCCTCCCCATTCTTCACCCTATAAAACATGACCAGCCTTTCCACTCTTCTCCTGTCCCTCGACGGTTTCTGTCCCAATTCCTTCATCATCAAACTAGCCTAAAGTTCCTTTTCCTCCTCACCAGCCTGACCCTGCCTTTTCCATTTATTCATCACCCACCTCGCTGCCCTTCTCTGCTCCTTCTCCAGCTCCTGCACCTCCACCTCCACGTACGGATCCCTCTCTGTGGCAGCATATTCCAATACTGGGCGAAGCCCTTCTTCCCTTCTTAACCACTCTGTCCACCTTAGATCTGCCTGTATCACAACTCCGATACTGAAATTCTGTGGTTTTTTCTATCTCCTGCCCATCCCGTCTATATACCTCTCTACTCACCACTCTCTTCTTAGTAAATCTCACCAACTTGGTTTTACATACATTATTCTTCATTCTGTTCTCCACTGTCCAGGACGACAACCTATCAGTATCCTCCTGCAAGTTGATTATACTGCCCACCTCTGTATACAGTACACAGTCATCTGCAAACAGTCTTATTTTACCTGCAGTCATGTGTCCCATGTCATTCAACATTATAGTGAATAACAAAGGCCCCAACACACTTCCCTGCAGTACTCCTGAAGTAACCTCTCCTTCCTCCGAAATCACCTCCCTCACTTTCACTCTCTAACTTCGTCCCCTGAAAAATCCTCAATCCAGTCAACCACCCGCTTATCATCCAGCAATCTTTCTGCTTTGCTCGTCAATATTCCATGAGGAACCAGTAGCTGTGTAGATAGGGAAAATACCTACTCAAATGGAAAGTGGCACAAGTTATAGTGAAAAAACAAACTATAATATGCATTTAAGTGTTTTACATTACAATGTTCAGTCCATTAGAAATAAAGCTTCTAAAGCTTCTGTAATAGAAGTGGTTTTATACTCAGTAAGGATATTGTACCACAAATTTTATGCTTTAAATACTGAAAATTGGTTAAACAAAATAGAGTGTACAAATTACTGGATATTTAATTATAAAATAATAAGTAGTTTTTGTATGTCTGGCAATGGTTATGGATATGTATAATGTATAATGATAAAACAAGAATTGTTAACATTTGTTAAAGAACTTACTTAACAACTATTAGTGAAGAAGGTTTATATGAGTGTGCTGCAGTTGAATTGAAGTTTAATGATATACATGTAACAATTATCTCATATATCAATCAATCAGATTTACTTTCATTTAGCTTAATATTATGCAGTAGACAAAGTCAATTTATACAACAATACATAAATAACAATAACAATTAGAATTACAGTAATATAAAACACATCCTCTATTAATTTCACAAATACAATTAAAAATATTAAATCATTAAAATTAGAAGTAGGCCTATTCAATTCATCAATGCTATAAAATACTTTAGATTTCAGCCATTTTTCTAAAATCATTTTAAATCTGTTAAAAGTTACCTTTCCAGCATTAATTGGTAATTTATTAAAAAAGTATTCACTTATATTTTTGAAACTCCTTTGTGTTTTAGTCAATCGAATATATGAGCTGTCTAATAGATGCATATTTCTAGTTTCATAATTGTGTACTGTACTTCTTGTGGTAAAATGTTTAAAATTTATTTTAGTATATAATAAACACTGTAATATATAAATACAAGGTACTGTAAGAATTTCTAATAAAATGTTCTTTACAAGATTGATTATCCAGTAAACCGATCATAATTCTTATGGCCTTCTTCTGCCATGTAAATATCATTTTAGCTCCCGTAGAATTTCCCCATAGTGTTATACCATAAATAAGATGTACGTGGAAAAAAGCGTAATATGAATTTATTAAAATGTTAAAGCTAATGTAAAATTTCAACTTTCTCAATAAATACACAGCTCTTGACAAACGTTTACTCAAATTTACTGTATGTGTTTTCCAACTTAAGTTATTATCTAAAAATATGCCTAAAAACTTCACAACCTTATTTTCACTAGACTTTTTTAGACTAATTAAAATTTATTCAGTTTTATCTTTATTCACTACTAATTTGTTGGTTTGAAACCATGTAGACCCTGTATGATTTTTCCACGGCTAATAATAATTTTTGATTTAATATATTAGTGTCTTTATCATTTACTAGGAATGTTGTATCATCAGCATACAAAATGCAATCTGTATTTTGTACATTATCAGGCAGATCATTGATATATTTTAAAAACAAAAGTGGTCCCAGGAAAGTTCCTTGGGGAACTCCATCTGAAATCTTTAACAATTCTAAACATTTATATTTGATTTTAACAGTTTGTTGTCTATCACTTAAAAAGATCTCGTAAGTTTTAATTTTCCATATCTTGAATACCATAAAAAAAAACAATTTTTCTATTGATACTGTATGATTAACAATATCAAATGCTTTACTTAAATCTAAAAATATTGCAGATACTTAAGTTTTTATTTCAAAACATTCTATGCCTTGTCTGACTAAAGTTTCTACTGCTTTGGTTGTAGACTTAATACTTCTAAAACCATATTGAGAAAAAGTAAACAAATTATTAGATTCAAAATATTTTGTTAGTTGCTGTTTTATTATACCATCAATAACCTTAGATATTATTAAAATCAAAGAGACAGGTCTATAGTTACTCATACACTTATTGTCACCTTTCTTATAAATAAGTACTGTAACAGATACTTTTAAACAATCAAAATATACACCTCCAGCAAACATCCAGTTGATAAGATAACTCAGGAAATTGCAATTCATTATTTAATTGCTTAATAACATAATTAGATAATCCATGAAAATCTTCAGATCTCATATTGCTAAAGCTACTAATTGTATCACTGACATCTAACAGACTTCCTTCAGTCCATTTAAATAGTTTTGTACCTGATGATACCTTTTTACAATTTAGCAGTTCTAATATCTTAACTAAATCAATATCATGAACATTTGGTCTGATAAAGTCATATATATTTACAAAAAATGAATTAAAATCCTCAGCTGAAATCGGTATTTAATTTTCAATATGAGTAGTACAGTTTAACTCTGCTTATATTATTTTCCATGCTGCTTTACATTTTTACGCAGTGTCCGGTGAGAGTGAGGTAGGAACGGAGCTGCGTTGGAATGCTCTGGGCGCCACCCAGTTAAGCGTGTATCCGGGAACACGAGGCTCGATGGGTCGTGGTCTGTTCAGGCCGCGGGCCCCTCTCTCACCTGGCGATTCGAAACAGCTGCGGATCGGGAAAAGCAGGGAGGATCTGGAGAAAACTACACCTTACATGGACACTTATGGGGCGGTCCACACCGCCTTAAGCTAGCCAGTTCCAAATGGCAAAACAAAGTAGAACACTAGGCCGGATAATTGAACACGCGCGTTATGTAATTCTCGCTGGACGAATCAAGAGTCCCAAAGCGCGCCACGTGTCTCTTGTTCTGTCCGCCGCGGCCGCTGCTTCCAGACTGCCTTCTTCAGTTCTTCATGCGCCGGTAGAGAGAAAGGGCGGCGAAGCCACGTGTCCTGCACTGGCAGATGGCAGTGCAGCGGCCGGGATGGCAAGTGTCGCACGTCGGTGTCAGGTTCACACACGCCCTGCTGCTGTCACTGATCCGCTACACACACTCAAGTACCGCACATCTGCCGTTAACAGCCAGCGCACACCTGCCACCGACACACTCGGCGAACACCTGCCGCGACCAGGTGCAACTGCACTTGGCCTGTGGCCTGGTACGACAACACTTTATTACTTGACTTATTGATGAAATCTTCGTTTGCTTTTTGTTTTGCTTTTCTGATATGTGTTTTATATAGAATTCTAAGTCTGTGTTAGATTGTTACAAGCTCACGTTTTGTTTTAGAAACTAAATGACATGTTATAACTGTTGATCTTAATCTACCCACTTCAGGAGTAAACCAATTATTGACTTCCACTCTTTTTTTCTTGTTATCACATTTTCTTTGAACAAGTGGACAATAATTATTAAACCGATAGATTTCTACGTCATAAAATAATTTAAAACCTGTATTTACATATTTTATACATGTAAAAATGTCTATCCAACCAATACTTAACAATTTACTTTTTAAGAATTTAATATTTAATTCATTTAATTTTCTGTATGCTTTTACTATGCAGAATTTATCAGAGCTTACACAACATTTATCATTCTCCCAAACCTTAAAAATATCTATAATAAGTGCTGAGTGATCTGACATATGTGTACTGTACATTTAAATTCAAAATGATGTTTGTTGGTAATGATATTATCAAGGCAAGATCTAAATCTAGTTGGTTCATCATTATGACAATAAAAATTTAATGATCATAACATATTTGTAAAATCCAGGATAACTCTATATTTAGATTGCTGGTTATTACTATTTTATATTGTTTATATATATATATATATATATATATATATATGTAAATTATACAAATATAGTATAAAACTATATAACATTTCAGTAGAAACTCCTATGTTAGTCTCAGGAGAGCGATAAATTGTAGCAATTATTAGTTTTAAGCTGGTTAAAGCAATAGCAGTCACTTCAAATTGTTTCTCAACACAAAACTTTTTTACATTAATTTCTTGAAGATAATTTGCATAAGAGTCTTTAATAATAATGCACACTCTGCCATGGCTATAAATTGTCCTTCAAAAGGCAGAAACAATTTTTATAACCTTTGGGTATACATAGATTTAATTAATTCTGTTTAAGCCAGTGTTCATTTATACATAAAATATCTGTGTCAGTAAATCCTAGAAAAACTTAAAGTTCTGAGAATTTATTTCTCATTTATTGAATATTTATATGAAACAAGTATATTTTACTGATTGTTTTATTTTTATCTAGATCTTGAGGTGATTTTCCAGTCTCATCATTTTCCCCACTCTTTCGAAGAATCACTACAGGTTTTTGTGTACTCGTTGACTGTTGGAGTTTAAATTGGCTGGAGTTATGTAGAAAGGAACCAATACACAAAGTAATTTATTTTGATATAATTGCACCAAGTAGAAGAAGATACGAAGTGGGCCTATATTCTAGAAAAAGAAGAAGTATTAAATCATAATATTTGAATTAAACGAAATGGCCAGAAAAACCAGGTTTTATAAGGTTTATTTGGACACAGTAGACTTTGACCTTGAATATCTCTGCTCTAGTATTTTGTGGATTGGTTCCCTTCTGCATAACTCCATCCAATTCGACAAAGTTTTATTATACTTGATAGACCTCCCAGTGGTAGTTTAAATATTTTCTTTGAAAAATTTGATCTTACATTAAGAACAATTTTTAAAAATGATTTAAAAAAAAAAATGGTTAATTGTATGTGGTGATCTAAACATTGATTATAATATCAATTCAAAAGAAAAATTACTCTTAAGCTTAATTGAAAATGAAAATGTTTGATATTCATAACAATATTGAAGTAAGTACTCGCTGTACCAATACTACAAAAACAGCAATAGATTATGTGCTTAGCAGCCCAAATTTATATGTGGAAAATTGTGTACTGGATCCAGGTCTTTCTGATCATTGTGCACAATTATTTACAATTGGACTGTGCTATACTCTTCAGAAGAATAAAAATATTACAAGAATAGTTAGGAATTTTAAAACAGAAAACTTTCAATTATTTAACTATAGGCTATCTGTAGAACCCTGGTTGAATATTGATGATCCAATGATGTAAATACTAATTTTAATAACTTCTTGAACAAGTTCATTTTATACTTCGAGGAATCTTTCCCTACATATATGAAAGCATTTGCAATGAAATCTAATAATGGATTACAAGAGACATAATTGAATCAAGTAAGAAACTACAAGAGCTTCATAAAATTTCTAAACAAACAATAAAAACACATTTTCAGGAATATTACATAAAGTACAAAAAATATCGCTGCAAAGCTGTTAAATTAGCAAAAAAAGAATATAACAAAAAAAAATTTAGCAAAATGTTAATAACCCAAGAGAAGTGTGGACATTTGTCGATAAACAAATGGGAAGGAACAATATAATAATTTCTTATAAAATGACAATATTAAATAATGGGAATGTTGTAAAAAGTGAAACTGAAACAGCAAATATTTTTAATAAGTATTTCATAAATGTAGGCAAGAATTTGAACATGGTTGATAATGCTAAAATAATAACAATATCTCATAAAAAATTTTTTATTCACAGTAGGTTACAGGTTACAGTTTGTATTATATCCAACACATCTACTTGAACTCTGTAATAAGCAGCAGGAAAATTAATTTAGAGTCATTTTGTATTGAAAAAATTATTGAGGCATGCTGTGTATCCATTCAAAAATTTGATCTTTGTGTATTAACTTTGTATCAATCGCCAATTAGTGAACATCTCAAGGACTTTTTTGCAAATTTAATAAAAAATCCTCAAAAAAATCACAAAACTACAAAAACATGTAATGGTGTGTGAAGACTTTAACATTGACTTTAGTAATGGTTGTGAAACAAGTCAGTATCTCATTAATATGTTTAGACAATATAACCTGAAACACACAATACATAGTCCCACAAGAATTTCGAAACGTAAAGGAAAAACTATTGATAATATCATCCTAACATTAACCCTAATTCTTATACAGCAACCAATTATGAAACTGCTTTGTCAGATCATTTAGCTCAAATAATAAAAATAAACTTTGCATCATTATGCTCTAATAAATTTAACTATAAATACATTCAGAAAAGATCTTTTTGCAAAACTAATCTCAACCAATTTTCACGTACTCTAAAAAATCAAAATTGGCAAGAAGTTCATGAAATAACTGATGCAAACAGAGCTTGGGATAAATTTTGTGATATATTCTCTATTGCTTTTAATCAATCATTTCCTGTAAAAAATATTAGGATTTATAAACATATTGTTAAGAGAGAATGGATGACTAAAGGTTTGTACATATCTCAAGAGAAATTAAGGACTTTGCGGGTTCAGTTACGAATGAACTCTAATCCTAGTTTCAAAATTTATTAAAAAAACTGTGAGAAAATTTTCTTCGTACTCATGAGGAAAGCTAAACAGCACTATTTCAGCTTAAAGATAACAAAGTCGATTAATAAATCCAAAACAATGTGAGAAATAATTAATAATGAATTAAAACCACATATGGACTGTCAAAACATTAATTTAGACGTTAATGGGGAATTGTGCAGAGACAGTAAAGAAATTGCTAATCACTTTTTTATAATAAATAAATAAATAAATAAATAAATATATATATATATGTATGAATGAAATCCCATTAAAATTACTTTCATGTGTAAAAGCATCACCAGCAAATTTTCAAGTTACTAACATTGTCGTCGTACCAGCCCACAGGCCAGGTGGAGTTGCACCTGGTCGCGGCAGGTGTTCGCAGAGTGTGTTAGTGGCAGGTGTGCTCTGGTTGGTAATGGCAGATGTGCGATACTTGAGTGTGTGTGGCAGATCAGTGATGGTGGCAGGGCATGTGTGAACTTGACACCAACGTGTGACACCTGCCATCCCGGACATCTGCCAGTGCAGGACACATGGCTTTGCTGCCCCTTCCCTCTACCAGTGCATGAAGAAGGCAGTCTTGAAGCAGCGGCCGCGACGGACAGAACGAGAGAGACGTGGTGCGCTTCGGGACTCTGATTCGTCCACCGAGAAACGTAATGCGCGTGTGCAACTATCCGGCCCAGTGTTTTACTTTGTTTTGCCATTTGGAACTGGCTCGCTTAAGCCCTATGGTATGGGGGTGTTTACCGCCCCATAAGTGTCCATGTAAGGTGTAGTTTTCTCCAGGTCCTCCCTGTTTTTCCCGATACGCAGCTGTTTCGACTCGCCAGGTGAGAGAGGGGCACGCCGGCACGAACAGACCACGACCCATCGAGCCTCGTGTTCCCGGCTAAACGCTTAACTGGGTGGCGCCCAGAGCATCCAACGCAGCTCCGTTTCTACCTCACTCTCACCGGACACGGCGTCATGGTGCCCAACGCTTTGACGTGAATATCGCAGTGTAAATCGACGTACAACCTACACAGAGAAGGACTGGAAGATGACACTTCACCATAGGATCGCCACATTTGCATTGTTTAGCCAGCTACATCACAGCCCGCACGTCAGCAGGAAACAATACTGCGCTAGATCTAGACAGAAATTGAACCATCGCATACAATGAGCAGCAAGGAGTGTATTAGGTGTGGATTACCAGCCTTCCCTGAGTTACTTTTCGGAGAAGTACTGGAACAGTGCTGCACATGTGCCATGGAGAACCGGAAGGGGAACCCAAGCGTGAAAGTGGGGAAGCTTATCGACCAAAGCCCGCCAAGGCAGGCTGAAGTATGTGACTCGCCAACATGTTACAGACAAGGGAAGGAGATGGCCACTTGTGTGACTTGTCGAACAAGACGCCACCGCAGATGTTCGCACGCCAAGGAACTTGTCACGTTCGGTGAGGGCGTGTTCGCTTGCGCAACTTGTGTCTCATCGAGGCCCCCTCCCCCGCTTCAAGGTCATACGTCACAAGCTACAAACCTACCACCCTATCACCCCTCCCCCAGTGCCTCAACTACTGCACATCGAGCTGTCGCGACAACCTGCCAAGAGAGTGGGGTCATAATGAAACTTCCCGAGTTCTCTGGACACATGCACGAGGACGTGGACCAGTTTCTGCAGCAGTGTGAAACACGGTGTTTACGTTACGGCGTAGTGTACGATGAGTGGGTTGATCATGTGATTAGCAACTTGCATGGTGCCGCAAAGGACTGGTGGAGAATATGGGGACATGCAACAATGACCTGGGACGAGTTCGCGAATAGCCTACGGTATCGGTTCGGGTCCGCGGAGGCTATAGCAGACTGTCAAGCGCGATTTTATAGTGAACGACAAAAGGACACAGAATCGACAGAGAGGCTCATAGCCACAAAAGTCCGGCTGTTCTGGCGCATCTATCCAACCACGCCGCCGGAGGATGCACTTAGCAGCATAACCCCGCGTCTGCGACTTGAACTCCAACCACTTTTGGCAGAAGTGAAGGGTGAAAGTGTGGAGGAATACGTTCGTCGAGCAATCGTCGCCGACAGGGCCGTCAATCGGCTGATGGGACGTCCATTACAGACACTAGGACGGGTGGACGAGGAGGCCTCCATCACCAGAAATAGGCGCGATAGCGGCACACCAACGGGCCGACAACAACTCACGATTGAGGCGCCGCGGTCGGCCGACCTTGCGTCCGCCCCACAACTCTCGCGACAGGACATTCGACCGCCACAGTACCACACCTGCCCAGCGAACACGTTTCACTGGCACCGGGACTGCCCTGTTAGGAATGCCACATGCCCGCCGTCGGGAAACGCCTAAGGCGGAGAGGCAGGCCTGCTGCTGACCTTCCCGCTGTCAATCGCCAGACACACCTGACCACGACCAACACCGACTCAGAGCCATTTTTGGGACAATTAACCGTCGAGGAGGATCAGTTACTCCGCATCCCAATCGAAGTCAACAACCAACCAACTGCTGCATTAGTTGATACTGCCGCCAGCCATACTTTCGTCGCATCCACACTCGTTGATCCATCGCAGATCCGACCTGGACCCTGCGTGTTACAGCTGGCCACCAGAGGGAAGCATAGTGCCACACAGGGCGTAACCGACCTGACGATCAGGATACGCGACCAGACGTCTCAAGTCGAAGCCTTGGTCGTGGACGGCCTATGAGAGCCCGTCGTGCTGGGGCAACCATGGCTGCAGCAACAAGCAGCAGTGATAGAAGTCGCGGCGAAAAGGGTCCATGTGGGAACCGGGGAACGACGCACAGTGTATGCTGTCGACCGGCGGCCGAATACCAACCAACACACAATTCACCTGGGCGACCTGGACAATGAGGTCCCAGCCGAATACAGGACAGCGATACAAGCTCTCTTGGATGAACGGAAAGATATTTTCGCTCTCTCTGACCTACTTCAGACAACCGTAGCAGCTGAGCACCCCATACTGACACCTAACCCAGACCCAGTCTACACTGGTCCCAGAGGCTACGGGATGCATGAACAACGGGTCATCAGGGAGCAAGTCGCTGAGATGCTAAAGGAGGGTGTAATCGAACCGTCCAACAGTCGATATAATGCCCGCATTGTACTCGTGCCAAAGAAGGATGGGACACTGCGCTTTTGTGCTGATTTCCGTCCTCTGAACCTGGTGACAGAGAGTGCGCCTCCACAGCGGATCAGCGTTGATGAGGCCTTGGCAGGACTGGGTGATGGCCGAGTGTTCTCGACGTTAGACTTAAAGTCAGGTTATTGGCAAGTACCGATACGTCCAGAAGACCGTGAGAAGACAGCCTTTACGACACCAAATGGACGCCGCTTTCAGTTTCGGAAGATGCCATTTGGCCTGAAGTGCGCTTCCTCAACCTTCCAGTACATGATGACGCAGGTGCTGGAGGGGTACATCGGGGAGTTTGTCGCAGCGTACCTCGACGACGTCATCATCTGGTCCCGGACATGGGAAGACCATATATGCCATCTGAGTTTAGTGTTAGAACGACTGGCAGTGCACCAACTTGTCGTCTCCCCCCAGAAGTGCCACATCGGTAGAACCTCTGTCGACTTCCTAGGGCATGTGATCCGGCCGGATGGTAACTACGCTCATCCCGAACACCTGGACAAAATTGCCAACAGCACATTTCCGACAACCTGGAAACAAATGCAACGGTTCATTGGATTAACGAACAGGTTGAAGAACTACATACCGCACTTCGCCACAATCGCCGCTCCTCTCACTGACTTGTTGTCTGTAAAAAGAAAATATGCCTGGAACGAACGTGCCCAGAAGGCATTTGAAGAGTTGAAATCACAGTCCACCCAGTGTCATGCTTTGTCTCGCATCAATCCTAAGAAGCGACTCTACGTCCAGACCGATGCCAGCACGGAAGGTGCCGGCGCCGTCCTATACCAGCTAGCTGACGACGGGTCACGACTCATTATCAACTACAGTAGTGCCAAGTTCGGAGAAGCAGAACGTCTCTATCACAGCAACGAACGGGAGTGCCTGGCGGTAGTTTGGGCTCTTCGTAAGTACCGCCCTCACCTAGAAGGAAGACAGTTCACGTTACGGACGGACAACAAGTGTCTGACGTGGCTGGACACGATGCAGGGGAGGAGGGGTAAACTTATCGGCTGGGCACTGTTACTACAGTCGTTTGATTTTACGATTGAGCATGTCAGCGGAGTTGACAATGAACTTCCCGATCACTTTGTCACGGGATCCAAACCCAGCTCAAACCATCATGGACGACCAAGACGTGGCAGTGATGTTTCCTCCTGAGCGTCCCTCAACTCAGCAGAGGAAAGTCGAAACAAAAGAACACGCCTCATTGCAGGCGATCACGCATTCGTCCAGACTGACTACCTGGTCTGCTGTGAATAATCATGTTCTTAACACACAAAAAACATCTCCTACAGCTTGAGCTCGTTTCACAAACAGCCCACTTGTACACAAATGGCCGTGTACCCAGAGCGAGTCGTCGCCACCAAGGCCGCGACCACACAGCCCTAAAATCTCTTTCTTTTACTCCCAGAAAGCGTGTAGATACGTCACCAGCATCATTCTAGGGTATAAGGCATGCACTAAGTTACAATAAGATAAGCAGACTTCAAGGTTC
>PNEQ01073905.1:0-12507 GCA_003012365.1 Medauroidea extradentata
GCTTGCGTGAGAAAAACATGAAAACGTTACTACGTTCAATTTCACTAAAACCATTTCCTCACTGAATACTCAAATACGCCATCATATTGGCACGCTTGTCTTTGCCTCTTAATGTTGTGTCGGGATTTTCATAACGAACCACCCCAGGTTGGTCATCTTCATTTGGGACGCTATCAAGATCCCCATACTCAAAGTCATCTTTTAGATGCTTGGCAATGTTGTGTACCACAACGCAACTGACTACCACTTGTGGCATGTTGTTTAATTCAACTCTAACACAGTTTCCCATGATTGGGAATCTCCTTTTTAACTGGCCAAAACACCTTTCTATTATAACCCTTTCTCTAGCATGGATTATATTGAACTCTCGTTCTTGATGCGTTCGTGCAGGCTTGAACGGTGTAATCAACCACGGCGATAAACCGTATCCTGAATCTCCTAAAAGACAACCTGCTCCATCAAACTGTGACACGATGTCTCTGACATGCCTATTCCTCCACACTCTGCCGTCGTGAACACTGCCGGGCCACTCTGCACTAATACTTGTAAACTCTTCCAATGCATTGCATGTTGCCTGGACATTTATACTAGGATATCCTTTTCTACAAATATACTCATCACCGTGCCGCCCAGGCTTTTGTATCTCAATTTGAGTACAATCAAGGGCACCAATTACAGACAGCAAACGAAAATGTCTCTGCCACATAACTTTAGCCTCGGTCATATCTTCAGCTGTTGTTGGAAACCGTATCCAATTATGTGATTGTTCAACTACTCTACTCATCACGTACCTTATAGTCTTGTTAGCAGTAGTACGATGTACACCCACATCTTGAGCTACACCAGACTGAAAGCCAGGATCACGCCACGAGTATCACGTTCTTCAAGAAACTGTGCCGCAAGGAAATCAACACTCTCACTGTTAAACCTTAACAGTTCTTTACAATTACGTTCGTTTATTCCAGAGCGAACAGAATACATTTTACGTTGACGAATAGGCATAAACTCAGCCATGATCAACAACAAACTGTGGACTGAGCAGTCAGGTAGTAAATGCTTGGAAAATGTCTAGCATGCCCCAGACCAGGCTTGAAAATATCGAAGCATATGCTACAGAACAATCTACTTCAAAGGTTTTATTCACACCATTCTTTAAGCATTTACTACTCGTCTGGGAAAACTCTAGAACTTACTACCCATAGCAAGTGCTAGTGTGTTTATTCACACACAACGTAGCATTTACTTACTAAATCCCTAGTATTTGCTTATACTAGTTTTTATTCACATGACCCAGTGATGTTTGATAGAAGTGAGTAAGTGAGACGCTGTGCTTGCTTGTTGTCTACAAGAACCTCACTCCACTGCTCACTGTCCCACACGACAATGACGCATATCCCAAACTTTCTGCAGACTCGGTAATTTAAAGTGAATTTAATGTTTTAGAAAGAACCAATACAAGGTTAGACATATGACTTGGTAGAGGAGGGTGGAGAAAGAGAGAGAGATAAAAATACAGAAAAGTGGTACACGAGTTTAAAAAGTTATATAAGACAGAGATACAAGGGAAACTAAGTGTTAGGTTAAAGAAAGAACCAATACAAGATTAGACATATGACTTGGTAGAGGAGGGTGGAGGAAGAGAGAGAGAGATAAAAATACAGGAAAGTGGTATACGAATTTAAAAAGTTATATAAGACAGAGATACAAGGGAAACTAAGTGTTAGGTTAAAGAAAGAACCAATACAAGATTAGACATATGACTTGGTAGAGGAGGGTGGAGGAAGAGAGAGAGATAAAAATACAGAAAAGTGGTACACGAGTTTAAAAAGTTATATAAGACAGAGATACAAGGGAAACTAAGTGTTAGGTTATAGGAAGAACAGACAAGGTTAGACATGTGACTTGTTAGAAGGACAGGTTAGGTTAGGTTAAGTTAGGTCAGGTTAGGTTAGGTGGGGTAGCACTCCTAACGGCGAGACTTGAAAAAAAATGGAGATGGACGGAACCATTAATACACAACACTAACGCTATCTAGCAAGACGACACTGGAACCAAAAAACGACTGGCAAAGCTACTAGCTCTCCTGATGGAAAGGCTCAGTACCAAAGTCACAATATATAAACGCCACATAGCAGACGATCAGTAACTACTTGCAACCAGACATAGAGATTAACTATAAAAAATTAAAAAAAAAAGAAAAGAAAAAAAATTGCTAGGAATTAAGATAATGAACAGAAACAAAAAAAGGGTTGGTTAGGTAGAGTAGCGTTCTCAACTGTAAGACCTGAAAATGGAGACAGACTGAACCATTAGTAGATACAACACTAACACTAACTAGCAGACGACACTGGAACCAAAACGATTGGTATAGCTACTAGCTCTCATGGTGGAAAGACTCAGTACCAAAGTCTAAATATTCAACGCCACCTAGGAGACGACCAGTAACTACTTGCAGCCCGACCTAGAAGTTAACTATAAAAAATAAAAAAAATAAAATAAAAAAATTGCTAGGAAATAAGATAATGAACAGAAACAAAAAAAGGGTTAGTTAGGTTATGTAGAGTAGCATTCTCAACTGTAAGACCTGGAAATGGAGACAGACTGAACCATTAGTAGATACAAAACTAACGCTATCTAGCAGACGACACTGGAACCAAAACGATTGGTATAGCTACTAGCTCTCCTGGTGGAAAAACTCAGTACCAAAGTCTAAATATTCAACGCCACCTAGGAGACGGCTAATAACTACTTGCAGCCCGACCTAGAAGTTAACTATATAATTAAAAAAAATAGTTGCTAGGTATCAAGACAACGGATAGAGACGAAAACGGCGGGAAGACCATACACAAATAATTACGAGACAAATACTGAACACATCCCCCGATCCCGCTCCTAGGCTCCTGCAATAGAACCGGCATTACTACACTACTTATATATATATATATATATATATATATATATATATATATAAATGAATGCTGACTGACTGACTGACTGACATATCAAACTGCAGCCCAAACCACTGGACCTAGAATCGTGAAATTTTTTGTGGTCTTAGGCGAGCACTAAGACGGGATTTTTCAAAATTCGACCTCTAGGTGGGTGAAAAGGGGTGAAATGTGTTTCCGAAGAAACTTCGATAGAGCTCGAACCCGACGGCCAATCGTCGTGATTTTTACTTTAATAGGACACTAGTAAAAATGCATATTAGCCATTTTAAGGATTTTTCGAAGTTCAACATTTAAGGGGGTGAAAAGACCTCAAATGTGTTTCCAATCAACTATCGATATCTTACGGTAATACCCAAAAAGCAGTGTTAGGTTTTTTTGAAATTCGACCCCCAGACAGTAAAAATGGGCAAAATGTGTTTTTTAATGAATCGTCTATATCTTTGAAACAAAATCGGCTATCGTCGTGATTTTAACTTTAATTGGTTACTTTTACAAATGTCTATAACAGGACTCAAAGACGTTTCGAGATTCTTTATTTAAAGGGCTGAAAATACGTGAAATGTGTTTTCGATTATCCTTCCATATCTATCGAATCAATCGAGATGTCGACGTGCTCTTTGCTTTAAATTGGTGCTTTTGTAAATATTCCAAGTACCATTTAAAATATATTGTCTGAATTCGGCCCTAAACTGGTTAAAAAAGGGGTAATATGAGTTTTCGACTCACATTCGATATATATCGATCCCATAGCTTTTTATACAGCGACGTGATTTTTGTTTAGGATTGATGCTTACTCAAATACCTAAAAAGTAATTTCAGGAATTTTCCAAATTCGCCACCTAAGGACGTGAAAAGGGGTGAAAAGTGGTGAAAAGCGTTTTCAATTAATCGTCGATATATCTTGAACCCAGCGGGCTAAGGTTGCATTTTTTACATCCACGAGATTCCAATAAAGTATTCTAAAACGTGATTACAGGGTTTTTCGAAATTTACTCTCCAAGGTGGTGAAAAGACCTTGAACGTGTTTTAGATAAATGCTCGATATCTATCGAACCCGTCGAGATATACAATTAATTTTTGCTTCAGGATGATGATTACAGAAATTATTGCAAAACGTTTTTCAGATTTTTCGAAATTCGATTTCTCAATACTGTGCAGGGGTGATATGTTTTTTTTTTTTTTTTTTTTTTGTGAATGATTTATTTTGATTTGACTGAACGGGCTAGCGATGTGATTTACACTTCAGTTGGATACTTATACAAATGTCTAAGATATAAATTAAAAATATTTCGAAATTCGACACCCAAAAGGGTGAAAAAGCACAAAATTTGTTTTCCATCAACCCACGATATCTATCTAACCAGTAGCGATGTTGAGGTGTTGTTCGCGTCAGAGTGATGCTTACGTAAATATTTTAAAAAATATGTATGTAATTTTTTTTCTTTATAAGAAACGTGATTATTAAGAATAAAACTTAGTTGGTCAATAATCAAGGCAGACGATCCGAAAAGCAGGAACAAGCAGCGAGAAACAACTTATACAGGAGTTTCAATACAGTAACCTTTCAAGACGTGGTACTGTACAACCTCTATGAGCCCAGGACACAGATATTTTATTTTAATATTTTTTTAGTAAAATTTTATTTTCATGAATTATTTCGACGTTACGTTACTCAGGTTTAAATTCCGGCAGGTTGTGGGCTCAAATTCCGTTAAAAGCTACGTGCGAACGTTTAATTTTGACACACAAAAACTACAAGGCAGATCGAATTAGTGCAATTTACATGTAGTCGTTTAAAAGGGGTAAAATTGCAGTTCGCTTTACACTTAGGTTCCTCTACAACATCAGCTGACATATCGTCAGTATACTGCCATAAGCGATTAAGTCATTAATGTTATTTTGTTTGAAAACACTATTAAATTGTAGATATTAACAAAAATGTGGTACGTTTCTATACTGTGACGCAACAGTACGAAATTACGAATATACTTAAAACTTGGGCAATTGTTCGTGAACAATATATACATATTCCTAGCATTTTTATCATGTTATCTCATTTTGACTGGGTCACTTTTGGCAGCAAAACGACGATATATCATCTCACTAATATTAAGTTTGCGGTACCAAAAACGTTTCCGTGAAACCTTTACCCACTGAAACTTTGTAATAGCAATAAAGTTCCAGTGTATATGTTGAAAATATATAATTGAGGGCACCGTCACCAATGGATGTAAATAAGATGTTTTTCATTCGATTCACCTCTTACCTTAGGTGTCTGTAACTACCCCACAGCGTCAAATTGGGAGAGTTATAAATAAGGTCCAGGCGAAGTCGCCGTTAATGTCAGGAACAAATTTAAGACCGCTTTTCGCGTGGACAGCTATAGCTACTTTCCTGCTGCAGAACTAGCCACTTGGACATTCTAACATTTGATGACTGAAGTACCAATCTTGAGTACAAATAGGTTCTTCAATTAAAGTAAATATTATCAGTAGCGAATAATACTCGCGAGCAAAGCCGAGGGGGGCTGCTAGTGTATATATATATATATATATATATATATATATATATATATATATATATATATATATATATATATATAAATGAAAGCTGACTGACTGACTGACATATCAAACTGCAGCCCAAACCACTGGACCTAGAACCGCGAAAATTTTTGTGGGGGTTCCCCTCAGGTCGTAGGCGAGCACTAAGAAGGGATTTTTTGAAATTCGACCTCTAAGGGGGTGAAAAGGGGTGAAATGTGTTTCCGAAGAAACGTCGATAGAGATTGAACCCAAGGGCCTATCATCATGATTTTTACTTTAATAGGACACTCGTAAAAATACATATTGGCAAATTTAAGGATTTTTTGAAATTCAACATTTAAGGAGGTGAAAAGACCTTAAATGCGTTTCCGTTTAACTATCGATATCTATCGAATCCTTCGGGATAGAGAGTTGGTAGTCACTTCAAAATGTGGCTTACATAAATTTCCAAAAAGTAGTTTTAGGATTTTTTAAAATTTGACCCCCAAGCAGTAAAAAGGGGCAAAATGTGTTTTTAAAATATTTTCTATATCACTGTAATGCAATTGACTATCGTCGTGATTTTTGCTTCAAATGGTTACGTATACAAGTGCCTATTACACGACTCCAAGACATTTCGAATTTCTTTAATTAAGGGGGTGAAAGTACTCGAAATGTGTTTCCGATTATTCCTCCATATCTATCGAACCAATCGATATATCGAAGTGCTCTTTGCTTTATATTGATGATTTTTTAAATATTTTAAATACCATTTAAATATGTTTTCCGAATTCGGCCCCGAAAAGGTAAAATGAAGAGTAAAATTTATTTTCTATTCTCAGTCGATATATATCGATCCCATTGATTTTGATATAGCGATGTGATTTTTGTTTAAGATTGAAGCCAACTTAAATTCCATAAAAGTGATTTCACAAATTTTCGAAATTTGCCACCTAAGGAGGTGAAAAGGGATGAAAAGTGGTGAAAAGTGTTTTCAATTAATCGTCGTTGTATCTTACGCTCAGCGGGCTATTGGCGTTTTTTTCACGTCCACTATACACCAATAAAGAATTCTGAAACGTAATTAAAGGATTTTTCGAAATTCACTATCTTAAGAGGTGAATGTGTTTTAGATAAATCCTCGATATCTTTCGAACCCGTCTAGCTAAACAGTTAATTTTTGCTTCAGAATGATGATTACAGGAATGATCGCAAAACAGTATTAATATTTTTCGAAATTCGAACTTTCAGTGCTGTGCAGTTGTCATTTTTGTTTTTTAGTGAATAAATAGATTTTGATTCGACTGAACGGGCTAGCGTCGTGATTTGCACTTCAATTAGATACTTATACAAAGGTATAAAGTGTGAATTAAAAATATTTTGAAATTCGACACTCAAATGGGTGGCAAAGCACAAAATTTGTATTCCAATAACCCATGACATCTATCTAACCAGTAGAGATATTGAGGTGTTGTTCGCGTCAGAGTGATGCTTACGTAAGTATTTAAATATTATATGTTAGTTTTTTTACTTTAAAATATAACTTGGTTATTAGTAACAAAACAAATCTTGTAAACTTGCAAGGCAGACGATCCGAAAAGCAAGTATTAGCAGCGAGAAATAACTTATAAGGAGTATCACTGTACAGTAACCTATCAAGACGTGGTGTTGTACAACCTCTATAAGACATAACTGTTTTATTTTTTTAATTAATTTTATTTTCATGAATTATTTCGACGTTCAATTCTGACAACACAGAAACTACAAGGCGAATCGAATTATTGAAATTTACATGAAGTCGTTTAAAAGGGGTAAATTGTATTATGCAGTAAATTTTCCATTTAAGTTCATCGACAACATCAGCTCACTTATATCATCTCATTAATCTCAAGGTTGGGGCACCAAATACGTTTTCGCGAAACCTTTTCCCACCAAAACTTTCTAATGGCATTAAACTTCACGTGAATATTTTGAAAATATATAATTGAGGGCACCGTCACCAATGGTTGTGCACAGGGTAAATCTGACTTTTTCATTCGATTGACCTCTTACGTTTAGGAGTTTGTAACTACCCCACAACGTAAAATTTACATAGCTTTAAATAACGCCCAGGTGAAGTCGCTGTTAGTGGTAGGAACAAACTTAAGACTGCCTTTTGCGTGGACAGCTGTAGCTACTTTTCCTGCTGCAGAGTTAGTTCAACTAGCCGCTTGTACATTCTAACACTTGATGACTGAAGTTTCATTTGTTTTATGTACAAAGAGATTTTTCTGTTGAAGTAAATATTATCAGTTACGAATAGTACTCCCGAGCAAAGCCGCGGGGGTTGCTAGTCATAAATATAATAAAAGTATTCTTTGCAAGGAGACGATGTTAACTTTCTTATAAGTATCAAAGACACTATCGAAATAAATATAAAATAGGCAAATGAAAATAAAACAAATGAAAAAACAAGTAATTAATAAAATTAATTAAGTAACTAAGAAAAGAAATAATAAAATACAGAAAAGAAGTAAGGAAATAAAATTAACAACGTAAACAAAAATAATTGGAAAATATGTAAGCAAATATTAAGTGAGTGAGTGAGAAATTTTGGTCAGCGCTTAACATCGAGGCCTCCAGCGCTGGTGTTGGGTGATATGAGGTGAGTATGGAGCGACGCCGGAATGAAAGGGCGGGGGAAACGGGAGATCCCCGAGAAAACCCGCCGACCAACGGCATCGTCCGGCACGATTCCCACATGCGTAAGTCCGGGGACCGACCCCGCCGGGAATCGAACCCGGATCGCCTTGGTGGGAGGCGAGAGGTCTGATCTCTCGACCGCCGCTGCCCCAAGGAAGTATTTAAATAAACAATCGTGTACGCGTAGTTGAAAATAAATAATATGATCAAATGAAGTTGAACAAAAATTAATATGCTACATACTGAAATATACATATTTTATATATAAAATAACATTTGTTTTAATAAAAATAAAGTATATAAGGTAGTTAAATAATAATAAAATTTAACATAAGAAATATTTTTAAAAAATTTACTAAATAAATAATATTGTTTGATGTACAATTTGGATGCTTAGTGCCAGTTACAATCAGCAACGCAAGAAAAATGCGTCACCAGCTAAGTTGTGGTATCAGCCTGAAATGTGTGGTTCGGTACATCGAGCAAGAATAATTTTTGTGTAATGAACAGAAAAAATGAATTTTGAGGGGCGAAGAAAATGTTGAGAAATATTTGAAATATTATGAGATAAAATGGAATATTTTAAGGTCCATTAAATGACGTCATCAACGGCACCACACTTAGACGTTTCACCACCCTCCATCACTTAGAGCAGGTGCCTCATAACCCCAATACTGCCGCTGAATTCGGCAGGCAAAAAAAAAAAAGCTATAGCCCATATTAATGTGTATCACCTCTATGCCCAAGACATTTTTTCTAAACAGTTATAGTATAGTTGTTTCAGTTGTTCTGAAATACTGTCCACAGTTTAGCACTAATTGTACACTAACATATTACGTAGGGGTAATTCATTACACATAAATATACTCTCTTTAAGCTGTCTTTTTTTAAACGAAAAAACTTCATAAAATACAATTTCCTTCTTAAAAAGAATAATATCGAGGCAATTATCCCAATAGGGAAATCGTGCATGTATATAATCCGATCATAAAATGAGACAGACAAAGCAAAGTTTTGAAGTCTACGCTGATTAAAAAAAAGTATGTCTTATATAAATGGGCCGCTTGTTTTCCTGAAAAGTTCCCTGCAACAATAATTAGTTCCAGTGACTTGTGTGCACACTTGTACCAATGATTCTTGAACAATTATTAGATGTTTTTACTCTCAGTGTTTTAGTAATCTACCCGCAAATCAAAGGCGAGTGGTATCGAAGCAATGTTGTTTTGATTGGCACAGTCAAATAAGCGACGTCTGTACACAAAGAATGCTGTCAATAACCACGAATCATAGCTGCTGATGTGCACGTAAACCACTGAAACTAAGTGGTGCAAAAATAATTTCGCGAAAACTACCGGCAATACGCATTAGTCATGATTATTTAATTTATTTTATTTCATTTACGTCTTAGGATTTACATGGCGAAACTAAGGCGTACGCCTTTTCTCACATTTAACTAGGGTTATTTTACATTATGAAGTTATAAATAACAATTAAAAAATATCAACAATAACACGTTATTGAAACGTTCATTTACAAATGAAACTAAGTATGTTTTTAGAAAATATTGCTTTAGCAAAAAGCCAATTTTATATAAAATAATATAAAAGAAAGGAAAATTAATCACTTATATTCTAGTAACAGATTATCTAGTATAAACATTTTAAAGAAAACATACATTTGAATTTACAACTATTGTTTTATAATAAAATTAAATGTTTACTTTAAATGAAAGCTAATTAATACTAACATTTTAAAAATACGAGGAAACTTAATCTGGGAAACAAGAATTTTCAATATGATCTTTGAAAGAACTGTGCAATGGAAGTGCGTGACTGGATTCAGTTTCTTGGACGTACTCCATTGCAAATTGAATGACTGTCAAAGAAAACTAAACAAATAAGAGCGAAACCATAAAATAAGCAGAGTATGCTTTAGTCAAATAGTTACGTACACAACATGAAATTCCAAAATGGAATCGGGTCAAATAAAAACAAGGAACAAACAGATAATAAATATAAATAATAACAAATAAAATAAAAAACCAAATAACATGCGACACAACGATGGGACGAAACAACAAACACAGTAGATATCAGACACGGACAGAAAAATAACAAAAAGACACAACAAATAGACGAAACAAAACGCAACAGATATCAGACATATACATAAAAGACAAACGACACATTGAAGAGACGAAACAAAACACAGTAGTTTTCCAGACAGACAGTGTTACGACGTTTCAGGAACTGGAATCTGTTCCCGTCATCAGGTAGACACACAGGGTTCAGGAACACGAGTGCGACTGATCAATGCTTATTTTATTGTTTTGCTTTTAATTGTTTAGTTTTTCTTTTACAGACATTCAATTTGCAATGGAGTACGTCCAAGAAACTGAATCCAGAAGAATTTTCAAATTAAGTCTGTTGCTTCGAAAAAAAAAACTTTCTTTTTAAAATCGTTTTTGAATCCCAATGTAAACGTTATGGTTTTCATTTCTTCTGGGAGCTCATTCCACGCTTTGGATACAGATACACAAAATGACTTCGCAAAACTTTGCGATTTATAGGCCGGTGAAGATAACTATTTTGAATTTCCTCATCTAGTTCGACGATTGTGTTTATTAACTATTATGTGCAGAATATAGCCGTTCTTACGGTTATCAGGAACCAAATATCTTGAAAACTATCGATCCAGACACTTTGCGGAATAACTCGCTTAAAGCTATATACAATTCGTAGCATTATTATGACGTTTCGGAACAGAAGTGCGCTGCTACATTCATAACGTCACTGTCAGGACTTTCAAGGTCACACATGCTTTGATGTGTATATTATAAGAGAACGCAGAAATCTAGCGTAGTATTGCCTGCATAGCCAAACAAGTGAACCTACGTTCAGCGACATAGTTGTGCAACGTGCAATTACAGAAGCTGAAAGGGTGTGAGCCCACTATTTATTTTTGCGGAAAATGTTGTATCAAATTCATATATTAGTTTGATAATTAGTTTCGGTTATGTCCAGTTAAGCCTAACTTAAAATAAATCAGCCTGAATAGAAGGAATTAAGCCACATTAGAGAGCTACAAAATTAAGTTTACAATATTTGGTGTCCTGGAGATTATGACGGACATCATGCACATTATAAATTCATTTATGTAAAAACTATTTGAACTATTTTTAACAGGTACCTCGAAAAATGTAGGAAAACAAGTGTGCATTGTGACGCAGTTTTAGTCCCTGCATATCAGAATGTGCTGCAGATCTACTGCTTACATAAGAGCCAGGAATGTTCTGCTTTGTGGACCATTTGACAATTTTATGCTTAACCAAGTCATTGAATCACAAGTCAGATATATCTACACGTATTAACCATTATTAACCAAGGACATTTGAGTATTGGTATTCTCGAACACTTTACAGGACGCAGTTATACTTTCTTACTAATTTGCTAGTCTCGAATGTGTTCTCACAGAATTCGAGACGAACTGGTTTCATTCATAGTAACGTTCCGCGTTGCTAATTTCGATCCTCATATATTCGTGGCTGCGCTATTTTTAGTACTATGCTGTGCTCTTATTGGCTCGTTATATTCGCTAGCAAAACGATAGGAAAATGCAGCGAGAAATTCATTCAAAGTTAAACAAGAGGAAACAGACATCACAGGGAGATATATAAAAATGCTACTATTGATATCTATATAAAAATGAAAGCTGACTGATTGACTGACTGACTGACTGACATATCAAACTGCAGCCCAAACCACTAGACCTAGAATCGTGGAATTTTTTGTGGGGGTTCCCTTCAGGTCGTAGGCGAGCACTAAGAAGGGATTTTTCGAAATTCGACCTCTAAGAGGGTGAAAAGGGGTGAAATGTATTTACGAAGAAACGTCGATAGAGCTCGAACCCGACGGCCAATCATCGTGATTTTTATTTTAATAGGACACTCGTAAAAATGCATATTAGCCAATTTAAGGATTTTTTGACGTTCAACTTTTAAGGGGCTGAAAAGACCTTAAATGTGTTTCCAATCAACTATCGATATCTATCGAACCCTTCGGGATAGAGAGTTGATATTAACTTTAATATATTGCTTACGTAAATACCCAAAAAAGGAGTTTTAGGTTTTTTTGAAATTCGACCCCAGGCAGTAAAAAGGGGCAAAATGTGTTTTTTATAAATCGTCTATATCTTTGAAACACAATTGGCTATCACCGTGATTTTAACTTTAATTGGTTACTTTAACAAATGTCTATGACAGGACTTAAAGACGTTTCGAAATTCTTTATTTAAAGGGGTGAAAATACGTGAAATGTGTTTTCGATTATCCTTCCATATCTATCGAATCA
>PNEQ01073906.1:0-12508 GCA_003012365.1 Medauroidea extradentata
ACACTCCGCACAAGTCTCAGCAAATGGCACCGTACATAGCACCGCAGGCATCACAAATTGTTGGATGTAATAAACATATTGACAAGCAAGAAGTTAGTTTGCCCATACTTATTACTACCGAAGATGAAGTCACCTCTCACGAATCAAGACATGGTCCCCTCCTTCTCAATACTGTCCGTTGCATCATTGCAGGGCCATCTAATTGTGGTAAGACGTGTGTGCTCTTAAGCTTGTTGGAGGAGCCCAATGGTCTCCGGTTCGAGAATGTGTACCTATACTCGAAATCATTACAACAGCCAAAGTATCAGCGACTTGGAAAAATTCTTAGTTATGTGGATGGTCTCTGGTATTTTCCATTCAGCGACAATGAAGCGGTGGTGCCGCCAAGTTAAGCTCTACAAAATTCTGTGTTTATATTTGGTGATGTAGCCTGTGAGAAACAGGCATGTATCCAGGAATACTTTTGCATGGGAAGACTGATGTCAGTAGATTCCTTTTACCTTTGCCAGACTTATTCACGTATACCCAATCAGCTATTGAGAGATAATGCGAATTTGTTGGTTTTGTTTAGAATGGATGACTTGAACTTGAGACATGTTTACTCTGATCATATTAATACAGACATGACTTTCGATAAATTCAAAGAGGTGTGTGATTTTTGTTGGAGTGATCCTCATGGATTTCTTGTAATAGCTAAAGACTTTCCTCTATTTAAAGGAAGGAACAGGTGTGGATTTGACCAGTTCATAAGCCTTCGACAGTGAGAGATGAGCTACATAATTTCAAAGTTTGGCCATAATGGTCTGAAATGTAAAATGGAAAGTTGTTTAGTGCCTACTGATGATGGGAACTGTAGTGCCGAAGGAAAAAGACTTAAAAATATTGCAAGTCCTAGAGAAGACAGAGATGCTATTAACAAGGCATTTATTTACACACATAATGGTGATTTGATTAGTTTAATACAAAATGTACTAGGCAGAACAAGTAATGATATTGCAAGTATGATAAATGATGTGGATGTTAAACTCAGGGCTATTCCTGTTGATGTGGAGAATTTGCTGGACAGGAAACTTAATGCAGTTTAAAGTATAATAAATGAAACTTTTGGCACGGACAAAGTCCTGGATGAGGTTACAATGCACATTACTAAACTTGAAGCTTCGATTAAAAATATGCTAACATCAGTTTATAACCCACCTCCAATCAAAGTTTTGGAAGGGAAATATAACAGGCCGAACTCTAGGCCACCACCTAAGAAAAACAACATATAAATACCTTGTCTTGTCATTATAAGTGGGTAGTACAATGTCTGACATTGTCGGTGACTTACACACAGTGATCAAAAGTGTTTACGCAAAGTACTTGACAGCTCAACATGCTAGAATGGAACATGATATGATTAATGAAGAAGCTTTCAAACCTATAACAAGACTAGACAGTTTGAAGCCGAAACCACCTCCGCCTGTGACAGTGAAGAAGGAAGAAGAGCTTCAAACTATAGTGAAATGCAAGAAACCTGCACAAGAAGTTGATGAAGATGATTTGCCTCTCTCCGAGTGGAAACGGAAAAAGGAACAAACCACAATGCTTCATGATTACTTGACAAACTCACGGTCCAAGGATAGAACATATGGAGTATACAGAGAAAATAAAAATATTACTTGGGAAGCAAGCAAATTTTATTCTTGCCTAGTAATGACGTAAAAGTAGACTATCATAATCAAGCCAACTTCTGGACTCTACGAATTACTGTTTAAACAGAATCCTGGTACTTATTCGCATGGTGCCTTGCAACAGTATAAACGCCTTTTGAAACTTGCGAGTGCTCATTTGAAGAGTAACGATTTTAGCCGCAATGAGTATAAGGATGAAACACACCCCGAATTCAACATTATTTCCCAGCTGTTCCCTGAAATGGGAACTACAATAGGATCTGGTCTTGATCTACGTAAGAAAATAGAAGATGGGAGACTTTCAGAATATGTTTACTGGAATGATGCTAATGAAATTGTAGAGAGATTGAGACTGTTAATTGCTTCTCAGCAGGCTGGAAACAACTCACATACAAATGAAATATCTAGCATTATTGAAGAATTGCGTGAAGACGGATACATAGAATGAGTCGTCAAAACATTGCTGGGGAGCTGCACAAGCCTGCAAGATCCTCGATGTAAAGTACATGTGTACAGGACTTGTATCAAGCAGACTTGGTTGAAATGATTCCTTATGCTCGCAAGAATAAAGGCTACAAGTACATGCTGACTGTTATTGACTGCTACAGTAAAATTGCGTGCGCAGTCCCCGTAAAAAGTAAGAGTGGCAGGGACGTAACAAATGCGATGAATATTGTTTTGCAAGATAAAGGTCCATGCAAGAATCTGCATACTGATCTCGGCAAGGAATTCTACAATTTTATTTTCCAAGCCATGATGAAGAAGTATAAAATTAACCATTATTCAACCCACAGTGGTCTCAAGGCTAGTAACACAGAAAGCTTTAATCGTACTTTGAAGAATCAAATGTGGAAGAAATTCTCAGCACAAGGAAGCTACAAGTGGATAGACATTTTGCCTCGTCTGGTCTCGAACTACAACAATAAAGTGCATAGGACCACGAACATGAAGCCTGCGGATGTCGTGGACAACTCTTTACTACACATTGTTTATAAAAATGAGAAAAAACTGGAACTGCACAAACCTAAAGCAAAGGTTGGAGACTATGTAAGGATATTGCGAGTGAAGGGAACATTTACGAAAGGCTACACACAAAACTGAAGCACTGAAATATTTAAAGTGGTCAAGATTCGGCACTACAAACCAAGGACCTACTACCTAGAAGATGCGGAAGGCAAGACTATTCGAGGAGGTTTCTACGGCGAAGAAATTCAAGTTACCAAGTATCCAAACACGTATTTAGTCGAGAAGGTTTTGAAGAAGAAAGAAAATAAAGTGTTAGTATGATGGCTGGGGTTCGATGCAAGCCACGATAGTTGGATTCGACAGTCAGACATTATGTATTAATAATGCGAATTCTTACGTATGAAGGAATAAATAAATATATTTTTTTAAATCTGAATTTCTGTGTTGTTATTTAAAAGCAAAAGTTCTTTTACTGGTAATGGTATAAAAGTGCTACTAGGGTGCCTGGAAGGCAGTCTGCGATGACAAACATTGAACAAGTTGATACTCGAGGCGATGACATGGTCGGTGCTGTTTCATCATCTAGCCCTCGCGAGGAGCGGGGTTGTCCGGCAGTCTAATTGTCTAGGTCATTAAGCCGGGTGACGCGCGACTGTCGGGCGCAGCTGCAGATTTTAAGCCATGCTTTGCCACTTCAGGTAGTGGCTCGCGAGCAAGTTGGGACCAGCGCATTAAGTGGACGACTTGGTGGCGCCTAAGACCGGTGACGTAGATTGTGACCGCACGAAGGGAGGGAAATCTTGCAATACATTGGCTGGAGGGGAGGGGGTGCATGCCAGGAGAGATCTCCTCAGTACTTGAGGCTTCAGTTTACATTAAGATGTCGAGCGCTACGTATGATTGGGACAGCGAAGATGATGCCATGCTCTACAAGCTGTACAATGTTGTTATGGCAGGGGCCTCATCGTCGACTCCACTGCCACCGCCGCCTCGATTGATTCCTCTCCATCAACAGCACCCTGTCCTCTCGGACGACGATGAAGACGAGGTGGAAGTCATCAAGGTTTATAGGGCAGGCAAGCGAACCTCCGACTTCGCTGGGCCTGCTCCAAAATGGGGACCGGCAATGGGGCGACCTGTGATGGTAGTTGCACCCATGGTGCACCAAGTGGAGGAAGAAGACGACAATGAAGATGCTGGGGAAGACGATGCGGAGGGTGCCTCGTCCCATGGTGAGGAGGAGCAGGAAGAGGAAGAGGATGGGAATGTGGCGGAGGAGGTGCGGCGCAAGCTCGCCGCACTGCTGGCCCAGGTTTGGAGGCAGCAGGACGAACTCTTGGACCTGCGGCTCCAGCTGCAGGCCCAGCAAGCCATGGCGGGGATCCGCCACACAGCCACCGGCTGCTTCCAGGAGGAAGTCCTCGGCCTCCTCCGGACATTGGTGGGGCGAGGACCTGCCCATCCGCCTCCAGAATTATAAATAGTGTATATAGTGTTTTATTGTGTGTATAGTGTTTTCTTATTTTAATAAATAAATGTGATTATTTTAAAACTTAACATTGTGTGAGTTGAGAGACATTATTCACCTGTCATAAATTTGCTTAAAGAGCATTAGTTGCACCAGTCCTTGTACACTTAATCAGTGATTACATGCTATACTATTACATTACTATAAAAGGTTTTAAGAAAATGAAATGAATATGATTGATGGTGGTGATATATAATACTTGTCAAGACTTGTCAATCTAGATGCCTGGAGGCATGCATTAAAAAAATATTGGTGATAGAGGCGAGAGTCCTGCCTATGGTACATTACACGCCGCCCTTAAGCACATTTGTATACGGGTAGATTAGAATCAAGTGAGTAAAAATTACAGCTCGAACCTCCCTGGTGTTCATTCCTAGAATTATATATAATAATAGATTATTTTAGCAGGAACTTTAAATATGGCGGTTTCCAGCCCGCGTAAATAAATTACTGTTGAAAATTGGCGGGAAAAAATTATTCCAAGATGTAGACTTGAAACAAAAATTTAATTTTAGATTTTTTTTTTAATTTTGGGAAATTTTGAAAGTGATGTAATCCAATATGACAGCCAGAAACATGATGGCGACCGGAAACAAGATGGCGACCAGAAACAAGATGGCAGTGGTGACATTATCCAAGATGGCGGACGTGGCACCTCAGCACTTCACCCTGAACCCTGTGTCCCAGTAGCCCTTAAATCTATCTACTTGAGAGCTTCACCTAAGAACAGCGCAAAAGCCAAGTAACGAACTAGGTTGTTTGAATAGCAAACCCTTCATGTCGTCGTTTGACCGTACAGATTCTGGATGAAATGCGTATGGCAGAGTGTCGCTGCGGCAACAGGTAGTCCTTCACTCTGGGCAAGACCAGCGTAAGTCCCTCACACACACACACACACACACATCCTCTCTTTCTCTCAGTCTCTCTCTCTCACTCACTCTCTAACTTTTGCTACTAATAGTATATTTTCTGCTCTGCTTAATACTTCTATTAATGTTACAATAAATCAAGCCTGCAGGTATGTTTAATACACAGAAACGTTTATACGTTGTCTCGTTGGCACAATTGTTACCTCTCTCGTCATTTAAGATCACCCTTGTTTGTATTTCAAAGTGTGTGATTAGCATAAGTGAAGGTATCTCATAAGTAGGACCACGATTTTGTCGCGAAAATATTTTTGCCCCAGTTTGTTTCAGTGTCACACGTGCACATCGGCAGCTGTGCTTCGTGGTTACTGGCAGCGTGTCTTTGTTCAGACACGTGTCTCATTTGACTTCACCAATCATAGTGAGGTTTAAAATCATCCACCAATCACAGACGATGTATCAGAGTTATAGATGTGCACATAACGCATTGAAACCAAATGTTGCAAAAATCTTTTTGCCATAAAATCGTGGCTCTGCTTATAAACAAATTGTAATTACATGAAATGTGAAATATTAGACATTCTGATACTATCTACTAGGCCGGTTACGATTTCAAGGAGTGAAAACAGTTTCACTGGTCCCGGATGGCATTCTTAAAGGCGGTAAAATTATAAGTTGTGTTGAATTTTAATATTCTATTACTGGAATAACGAATACACTAAATCTGTTGACATAGAAAGTCGAGTGTGGAGTCTGGAGTTCAGCTGCTCCTGGTACATGACGAGGAGGAGATAAACACCCACTAGTGCTGCTAGGGAACACGTATTTCAAGTTAGGCAAAATTAATTTTATAGGGCGCAAAGAGTACCGAGTGAGGGAAGATTTGTCTTACAGAAATATTTTAATTTGTCTTGTAGACAGCATTTCCTTCATACTTGTCCGATATGCGGCAACGTAGCTGAATACATCTGCCGATAAAACAACTGTTACACGTTTACAGAGAATATTTTTGTATATTGCAGGAAAAAAAGTATTCCAATATAATTCATTATTTTCATCTATATACGTTATATTGTGTTTTATGTTTTGAACAACTAGATGTATGCGCTATGTAAAAATCTTGTAAAATAACGTACCGGTGATTAATTACAAAATAGGAAAAGTTATATATTTTATAGCCTCTGATTTTCCCCTAATTTTCTATCAAACAAAGAGAATCTTATTCGCTTCTGGATTATTAATTTTAAACACACTGTATTTAAATCACTATGCATGTAAAGTGACAAAACCATTTCACAATTAATAATATTAAAGTAGGAATATGTACTCAGAATTTGGTGACAAAATTTACTCGCCCAATCATTATGCTTTTACTGTTTTATTTTGACGAAAGCAGTATCCCAAAACATAAACAATGTGAAGAAAAAATGTGTTTTAATTATTTCATGCAATAGGCTATAAAATACCTTAATTTCACTTTGGTCAAGTTATATTTAAAATGACTGCTTCAGTTAGGTTTCCAAAAGCATTGCTTAAAATAATCTCCAGGATTTTTACAATGAGATATTATGTGAAGGTCATCATTGTAACAAACGTCTCTCAAAATTACTGTCAATTAATGAGAAAGGCATGTATCAAAGTTTCCTGCATAATCATTTGTTTGCTAAAAATTAAGGAAATTGTAAAATATTTCGACTACCTCCCTGGATTAAATAAATGCTTTATGATAGTCTCTATAATTTGCTCCGTGTAGTGGTTGTGTACATTCTTAGTACTATTAAAGTAACTATTTTGCATGAGAATTAGTGTGGTTTAAGTATTTATAAATAATGTGGCCGCAAAAAATTGTTACGGTATCTGAATAGAAGATACTGTCACTGAAGAAAGACAGACTAAATTCTGTGGGGGCTGTTATGAACCCTCCAGCAAAATGACAAAAGCGTGATACATAGCAAGGGCCCAAGTATGGTGAAGCCAAGGTTTACCCAAATCAGACCTGAAAATTCCATTTATGTTTGTTTATTACATGATTACAACTCTGAAAATACAATGACCATTCAATGACAGCAAACACACGAAACATATAAACATGCATAGATGCACAAATAGGATTATAACTCTGAAATACAAATGCGTAAAATACAATAACATTACATCAATTTTTATAAAGGGCAGCAATATGCGCCAACCTTCAAAATACAATTAAAATCTCGTACCATCATGTCTAACGTGGGATATTTATATATGGTAAGTAAAATTTCTGAGGCTAAACACAATGCCAACTTTCATGCGTCAAAAATTTGTATATAGATATTGATCTTACCTTTTAATAGACGTAGGCTTATACGAAGTGAACTAGGAACTCATTATTAGGTTATTTTATGTAAGTAAACAAAAATGATTATTTTTACTTCAAGATTTGGCAGAATGCGTAGGGGTTAGGAAGAACAAAATGGAGCCGATACGATAACTGTGCATTCGCTTCTTTTAAAAGCTTATTTCACATTTGGTTTAGTAACAATCTGTCATAATTTTGTTGAGTAAATTTATTTATCTTACGAAGTCACTAGTTACTTTAAATATGTATTTTAATATGACACGGTTTTATAACAGACCAAACGTATAAATCAATTTATCCTATGAAAATAGAAAATACTTGCAAGATTTAAAACGAAAAAAAAAAATAAAATAAAACGTGGGGTGTATGTAAGAGATACTTGTAACGAGAGTAGAAAGTAGCTGTCGCTGAAGAAAAATCGCGCAACAGTTCACATAATTTGCAGTACCATAATATTGCTATGACTTAGATCAATTATTTTTACAATAATTATGTGTTGCATACGCCCCATGCTTTTAGCGTACTTTCCTTTAGGAAAGATATGGTTATGAGATCGCGCTTCTGTCGGTATTTATTTATGTATGTATGTATACATGTACTGTATTTCCCCCCTTATTACTTCTCATACATTCTCGGTACTCAACGAAATTATGACAGAATGTTACGCTATGACTGGTGAACACGACGCTATGTTTTAATGGCATACATTTCAAAACAAGTATGGCTTAAATTTGCGATTAAGGGATGATTTCCATGTAAGTATTAACAATATGTTATGTTCTAGATAAGAGTCAAACATCGTCAAAGATTTTTAAGCAGTTTAGTTTACTTAAATAATGAACATTTTCTTAATAACTTTATCGTAAAATTCGTTAGTGCAAAGGTAGCCAAAACAAGCTAATAGTTTCAAAAACCTAATAAAATGTTATGAAATATGCAACCATTTAAATTAAATAACTATGGATGTTGCTTACTAAGTGCAGATATCATTCTCGCAACACTTCCACTATATTCTAAGTACCCAGTCAAATATTTATGAGATCCTAAACCTACATTCCTAATTGGAAAGTTAGGCTTGTGAGATCATGCTAATGTAATTAATGTGAACATTGTAGGCATATGTATGTCTGTACGTCCCTCGCTCATATCTATTGAACCGGAAGGCAGATTTTAATCAAACTTTATACAAACGTATTTTGTACGTACACTGTTAAAAATTTCCATAACTTCACGGAAATATGTACAGAAAAGTACTGTAATTTTTCAGAAGTGGCATCCGCAAGTTTTGTTTACGGAAATTTGTCCGTATTGCCAGTTTATGGATGTTTGACCGTAACTTTCCCTAAAATCAAGGAAATATATTCTACAATTTTAAAATGTATTTTACTGTGTTTCTTTAAAAAAAAGTAGTATTAATAATCACTATGATTCCTGGAGATCACATGCACGCGTAGTTGTGCTAAACGAAAAGAATACAAGACAAGCTAAGGTAATAGAAGTTAAGAGCTGCTTCTTGGTTGTCCACACTTTGCCGCAAATAGAAGAGCAATACAAACAAGGACTCGTATCGCGCATGGACAAAGGGCCTAACAGTCTAGCAAATGACTGAAGTGTTCCGAGTAGTGACCACGTGGGTGTTTTGGCCCAACTAGGAGCAAAATCGGTATAATGTGCATTTGAATAGCATTAGTCCCTCCTCCCCCAGGTGCTGTTTTCTTATTTTAATAAATAAATGTGATTATTTTAAAACTTAACATTGTGTGAGTTGAGAGACATTATTCACCTGTCATAAATTTGCTTAAAGAGCATTAGTTGCATCAGTCCTTGTACACTTAATCAGTGATTACATGCTATACTATTACTTAATGACCTAGACAATTAGACTGCCGGACAACCCCGCTCCTCGCGAGGGCTAGATGATGAAACAGCACCGACCATGTCATCGCCTCGAGTATCAACTTGTTCAATGTTTGTCATCGCAGACTGCCTTCCAGGCACCCTAGTAGCACTTTTATACCATTACCAGTAAAAGAACTTTTGCTTTTAAATAACAACACAGAAATTCAGATTTAAAAAAATATATTTATTTATTCCTTCATACGTAAGAATTCGCATTATTAATACATAATGTCTGACTGTCGAATCCAACTATCGTGGCTTGCATCGAACCCCAGCCATCATACTAACACTTTATTTTCTTTCTTCTTCAAAACCTTCTCGACTAAATACGTGTTTGGATACTTGGTAACTTGAATTTCTTCGCCGTAGAAACCTCCTCGAATAGTCTTGCCTTCCGCATCTTCTAGGTAGTAGGTCCTTGGTTTGTAGTGCCGAATCTTGACCACTTTAAATATTTCAGTGCTTCAGTTTTGTGTGTAGCCTTTCGTAAATGTTCCCTTCACTCGCAATATCCTTACATAGTCTCCAACCTTTGCTTTAGGTTTGTGCAGTTCCAGTTTTTTCTCATTTTTATAAACAATGTGTAGTAAAGAGTTGTCCACGACATCCGCAGGCTTCATGTTCGTGGTCCTATGCACTTTATTGTTGTAGTTCGAGACCAGACGAGGCAAAATGTCTATCCACTTGTAGCTTCCTTGTGCTGAGAATTTCTTCCACATTTGATTCTTCAAAGTACGATTAAAGCTTTCTGTGTTACTAGCCTTGAGACCACTGTGGGTTGAATAATGGTTAATTTTATACTTCTTCATCATGGCTTGGAAAATAAAATTGTAGAATTCCTTGCCGAGATCAGTATGCAGATTCTTGCATGGACCTTTATCTTGCAAAACAATATTCATCGCATTTGTTACGTCCCTGCCACTCTTACTTTTTACGGGGACTGCGCACGCAATTTTACTGTAGCAGTCAATAACAGTCAGCATGTACTTGTAGCCTTTATTCTTGCGAGCATAAGGAATCATTTCAACCAAGTCTGCTTGATACAAGTCCTGTACACATGTACTTTACATCGAGGATCTTGCAGGCTTGTGCAGCTCCCCAGCAATGTTTTGACGACTCATTCTATGTATCCGTCTTCACGCAATTCTTCAATAATGCTAGATATTTCATTTGTATGTGAGTTGTTTCCAGCCTGCTGAGAAGCAATTAACAGTCTCAATCTCTCTACAATTTCATTAGCATCATTCCAGTAAACATATTCTGAAAGTCTCCCATCTTCTATTTTCTTACGTAGATCAAGACCAGATCCTATTGTAGTTCCCATTTCAGGGAACAGCTGGGAAATAATGTTGAATTCGGGGTGTGTTTCATCCTTATACTCATTGCGGCTAAAATCGTTACTCTTCAAATGAGCACTCGCAAGTTTCAAAAGGCGTTTATACTGTTGCAAGGCACCATGCGAATAAGTACCAGGATTCTGTTTAAACAGTAATTCGTAGAGTCCAGAAGTTGGCTTGATTATGATAGTCTACTTTTACGTCATTACTAGGCAAGAATAAAATTTGCTTGCTTCCCAAGTAATATTTTTATTTTCTCTGTATACTCCATATGTTCTATCCTTGGACCGTGAGTTTGTCAAGTAATCATGAAGCATTGTGGTTTGTTCCTTTTTCCGTTTCCACTCGGAGAGAGGCAAATCATCTTCATCAACTTCTTGTGCAGGTTTCTTGCATTTCACTATAGTTTGAAGCTCTTCTTCCTTCTTCACTGTCACAGGCGGAGGTGGTTTCGGCTTCAAACTGTCTAGTCTTGTTATAGGTTTGAAAGCTTCTTCATTAATCATATCATGTTCCATTCTAGCATGTTGAGCTGTCAAGTACTTTGCGTAAACACTTTTGATCACTGTGTGTAAGTCACCGACAATGTCAGACATTGTACTACCCACTTATAATGACAAGACAAGGTATTTATATGTTGTTTTTCTTAGGTGGTGGCCTAGAGTTCGGCCTGTTATATTTCCCTTCCAAAACTTTGATTGGAGGTGGGTTATAAACTGATGTTAGCATATTTTTAATCGAAGCTTCAAGTTTAGTAATGTGCATTGTAACCTCATCCAGGACTTTGTCCGTGCCAAAAGTTTCATTTATTATACTTTAAACTGCATTAAGTTTCCTGTCCAGCAAATTCTCCACATCAACAGGAATAGCCCTGAGTTTAACATCCACATCATTTATCATACTTGCAATATCATTACTTGTTCTGCCTAGTACATTTTGTATTAAACTAATCAAATCACCATTATGTGTGTAAATAAATGCCTTGTTAATAGCATCTCTGTCTTCTCTAGGACTTGCAATATTTTTAAGTCTTTTTCCTTCGGCACTACAGTTCCCATCATCAGTAGGCACTAAACAACTTTCCATTTTACATTTCAGACCATTATGGCCAAACTTTGAAATTATGTAGCTCATCTCTCACTGTCGAAGGCTTATGAACTGGTCAAATCCACACCTGTTCCTTCCTTTAAATAGAGGAAAGTCTTTAGCTATTACAAGAAATCCATGAGGATCACTCCAACAAAAATCACACACCTCTTTGAATTTATCGAAAGTCATGTCTGTATTAATATGATCAGAGTAAACATGTCTCAAGTTCAAGTCATCCATTCTAAACAAAACCAACAAATTCGCATTATCTCTCAATAGCTGATTGGGTATACGTGAATAAGTCTGGCAAAGGTAAAAGGAATCTACTGACATCAGTCTTCCCATGCAAAAGTATTCCTGGATACATGCCTGTTTCTCACAGGCTACATCACCAAATATAAACACAGAATTTTGTAGAGCTTAACTTGGCGGCACCACCGCTTCATTGTCGCTGAATGGAAAATACCAGAGACCATCCACATAACTAAGAATTTTTCCAAGTCGCTGATACTTTGGCTGTTGTAATGATTTCGAGTATAGGTACACATTCTCGAACCGGAGACCATTGGGCTCCTCCAACAAGCTTAAGAGCACACACGTCTTACCACAATTAGATGGCCCTGCAATGATGCAACGGACAGTATTGAGAAGGAGGGGACCATGTCTTGATTCGTGAGAGGTGACTTCATCTTCGGTAGTAATAAGTATGGGCAAACTAACTTCTTGCTTGTCAATATGTTTATTACATCCAACAATTTGTGATGCCTGCGGTGCTATGTACGGTGCCATTTGCTGAGACTTGTGCGGAGTGT
>PNEQ01073907.1:0-12508 GCA_003012365.1 Medauroidea extradentata
TATATACATATATATATATATACATATATATACATATATATACATATATATACATATATATATATACACACACACACACATACACACACACACATATTAGCTGCCCCGACAAAAGTTGTTTTGTCACATGAATAACTTATTGTAAGTGTGTAAGGATGTGGTAATTAAGTGGAAGAGGTATAATAATAAAGACATTAATAAATAATAATAATAATAATAATAATAATAATAATAATAATAATACAGCAGCGAAACCTGGTGGGGATAGACTGATATCAGCTCGTGGGGGATAGCTGTTCAATTATCACTTACATAGCTATCGACCGGGTTCTAAAATTATTAAATTAAATTATTTACTAAACAATAGCACTTAGGAGTATAAAAATAGATGAAAACCTATTCGCAGACCTACCGAATGTATATACAAAATTTCACTGAAATCGGTTAAGCCCTTTCGGAGGAGTAGGGAAACAAACACTGTGACACAAGAATTTTATATATTAGATTTTTTTACATTTCTGATGTGTGTGTGCATCTGATGTTGATGACACATGTATCCCCACATAAAGTGGTACAGCTCAACTACAAAATCTTTGCCAGATATTCTCATTTCACATGTTTGACCTTCACGTGATGGACCAGGAATTGAAACTTCACAATCACAGATTATTGTAATCAGATGACTCCACTTAAAATTTCTTTGTTTTGTCAACCGCAAACAGTTTTAGTTTTCTGAAAATGCTCCTTAAGGAACAGCAAGATTTTGATTGACCACAAATGTTTGCATTGCAATAATTAAATGTCATGCTGGCAGCCATATTTGACTTTAATATGTTGGCTATTTTGGTCAGTTTGAAGATGTTGTTTGTATTTATAGTGCCACTTCTCATAACATACACACACTCAAAATAATATTTATCTCACATTAACACAAACGTTTATTTTCTTCTGTAGCTTAGTACTATGGCATAAAATTGGCAGATGTTTATGTTTACAATAAATACAAACACATTGGTGCATCTCAGTTACATAGCACAGGAGTTTAAAAATTACAGTAACATATATTATTCATAACTGTATAATAATGTGCTAAAATTGGTAAAAAAAAAAAAAATGGTTAACATGAGAATATGGTTATGTTGGCTGTTTGAAAACATGTGAAACGCCATAAATAATTGTTAATCATACTTTTGGTAGTTAATATGTAATATCAAGGCTGCTATGCTAGTGAAGTTTATTATTCAAGATGGCCACAGTGTAAAGTAATGTAGACAGTTTTTTTTTAATACACGTAAGCTACAAAGGTTTGCAGACATTTATCCAAATACTAACAGGTTATGCAATATTCCCAAACAAATGACAATATTATGTTGCACAACATTGGTGCTAACTGGTGCATACTACTAGTCATTATGTTAAGACGAATAAACAAAATGTTTGTCTAGCAGTACAGTACATCATACAGCAGCGAAAATTTAATTGACTGATCCGTGGAAAAAATCAAAAGTTCTGGTTCCTGGCAGAATCTGTGGAATCGTGAACTCTACAGTCTGACCCATCCCTAGCAAAGTAATGGGATGATCTCTAAAAGAGAAATTCTAATAATCATTAACTTATTTAAGCTTATATAAAACTTATTTAAGATAAATATTTGAATATTATGTTACCATAGAGCATAGAACACAACATGACTGACAGTTATAATTTAACTGCAATACAAATAACTGCTCAATCCTACAAAACTAATTAATGAAAAACTTTTACTGCATAAATAATAATAAATACTGTATAAGGTGGCTACCAGAGCATCAAAGTATCACACCACGCACACAGATCACTTACTGGGTGCTCTGTGTACCCTGAAGTGACATGGCATGAGAAGGGAGGGGAAATGGAAGATCCCTTAGAAAACTCGCCGCCCAGCAACATCGTCTGCCACAATTATCAGCTGCAAAAATACTGGGACCGGCCCTACTGAGGATCGAACCCGGTCTGCCTTGGTGGGCGGTGAATGCATTAAACTGACAATTAAGTCATATTATACACCCTACGATAGACTAACGTACAATTCACATGAAATAAATGTGATATAAAAAAAAATTAATTAATCAAAGAGTGCAACAGTCGCTAATACTTGGTGATTTGCAGCAATATCGCACAACAAAACTATACAGCTACTGCAGGAGCATCCACAGACGTGGCTACAACGGTTCCCGTGTCTCAAGGACTAGACATGCAGGAAACCTCCGTTGAGATGATACATGTCAGCTGACACAGCAACTGGTGACTTACTTCTTGGCACTAGGGAGCAGTAGTGTGCTCAGAGTTATATCAGGTGACAAAACACTTTCAAGAGGGCACATCCTGGTGCAAAACATGCTGTAAGAATCCCCTTAACCCCAAACAAAAAAAATTTATGTTTTAGAGCAGTAAAATTCAAACTACCGGTGTGTCCAAAATGTGAAAAGTGTGCATTAACTGGCTGAAATTCTCTGTCTCAACTGAACAAGTTGACATTTTTAAGCTAACTAAAGCTAACATTCTTTATTCAATTATAAGTATCGGTAGTTTAAAAAAAAAGCTGCCTTGTGAATATTTGTGCAATCTTGGTTGATGCTCCTTTAATATAACATATAACAAGATTTTCCTGCAAATCATTTTAGTGTACATAAAACTGAATGTAAACTGATGCAATGAGTGGTACACATACAATCAACCAGCCTGGAAGGCACCATCCATCATTGGGAGAGGGGGGAGGTCAGCAGCCTCTTGCTGCCCCTTGTGCATGCCTATGCCTACGCCAGGGAGCATAAACAAGAGATGAACAGGGGTAGATGGTGTTGGAACGTACTGTACTGTTGTTTACACAAGATAAGGCTACGTACATTACCAAGCAACACAAGAAACAGTTGCGCACGTCCATGGCTCGAAAGGAAAGATATATCTAGATTAAGTATTGCTTCAACTGATAACACAAGTGCTTTCACAACCTAAAATCGTACAAACAATATTTTTGTGTTCCGAAGTTTAAAAATGTACGTAGTTTTAATAACAGCAGTATTTATCAGAAAACAAAGTTGACACTGCAGTTAAGTAAACTGATAGTAGTCGAGATTACACCCAGCCTTGTATTCGCAAATAAGATATTATACTGCGCCACAAAAGTGTCTAGCAGTGAGCCAACACATGCACTACAAATAAAATTATATGTCTACGAAAGTTTTAGAACAGTAGAAGATAGGTGAATTTATTAAAATAATATATAACATTGTCAAACACACCACTAGTTTTAGAATATTCATTGAGAGATAAACATACTTGCTTTTTCTTGTAATAACGCAATTAATTCAAAGTACACAAATTAATTAGAATAGAGAGTATGTAGAAGACCACACAACAGATGAAAACTACTGAAATACACACAAAGGTAACGCAGAAGGACGACTGATAGCGACTACTCTAGTTCATCAATAATATGCAGTGTAAGATAGAAACATAAGTACATAATTCTATAAACGAATAGCTTTAGTCTGTCGCTTTGTTTGTATGGTTTCCTAGGTTTCAAAATTAGAAATAATGCAGAATGATGTCAAGAATCATTGATGACAAATGTAGAAAGATATTTGGGGATAAAAAAAATTCCACTAAAATTCTAGGGTATCCCACTCTGCCCTCCTGACCTTATCAACCCCGCCCCTCACATTTAAATAATTTTGTCAGAAACTGTCACATGGGGCATGCGCAATAACTCACCATAGTTTCATCGTAATTGGATGAACGGTGTAGGAACACACACATTACAGAGAGATGGAGACACATTTTTAATAGAAGTAAGCAGGAACAAATACCAGTATAACAGTATGGTTCCACACAACTAGTAAATATGTTCACCAATCACCTTAAATGACTACCAAAACATTCACTGTGATTGTTAAGTAATGATACGGGGCGGAACAAGGTTTTCTCGCAAGGCAGGGAAGGGGGAGAGGAGAATATCTTTAGTTGCCTTGGACCATGTCTTTGGTATTTTATTATACGTAACTAATAAATATAGCACCTGGTAAGGTAGGCCTGACTAGTCGTGCACAAGGTTTCTAGGAAAAAGAGATGCATGAACTGTGACGGAGAGGAAAAACATAATAGATGTTTCTGGAAAATTTACATTTACCTAGAAATATGATAAAGGAATGCTGTAAACTTTGAATGTAATGTTGTTTATATAGAAATATTTTATTTTCCAGCAGATAAAATGAGTGAGGTTTTTACTATATCTTTGGGGCAAAGGAGGCGGGTTATAACTTGTAAACTCCCCCACCCCCTATGGCCACATCAATGAAGCAACTACAGTATTGCATATTTACTTGCTTCTCACCAGGATATTGTGATACTGTTTTACTGAACTAGCAGACACATTATGAATGAAGTAACACACTGGAAAAGCAGCTGTGAAATGTGTACATGTGGCCGACTCTTTCATTGGTATTCCAATGTTTGAGAATCCAAGTACACCGAACTGCCTGCCAACTGTTTAGTTTTCCAGTAAATGGTCCCTCAAAACCGAATGCATCCTTGTTAGTTGATGATAAAATCCACTACTGTCATTCTTGTTCATTCCAATATTTGAACTTCCTTGGACGTAGAGAAAATTAACTACCTTACTATTGAATGTCACCGTCAAACTTGGAGTAGAGACCCACCCTTCTAGTTTAGCGGAGGGATAGTGTTTTTTCTTACCTCCTTCTCCACCTTATCTGAGTGGCAACAAGAACTGGCCTTGCAGCTGAAACACATGCAGTCGAACCTTGGTTATGTAACTGTGTGAGCATAAGAGGGTGATGAATGGTGGCAGCCCTGTTCTACTGGCCCACAATCTACAATAAGGCACATGCCATGGACTACATTCTGTGACTACCAAAGCTCTAAATAAAGAAAAAAACTTGCTGCACAGTCAGAAAGTGTGCCTTCAAGTGTTACTGTCTTCCATATTTACGTAAAATAAGTTGTCAGAAAAGAATGTTGAATTATATTTTATTAAGATGACTGTAGTAACCCGGAACAGATCCACTATGGACAACACAGTACAGGTCAGTCAAACTGTTGCAAATGAGACGAGAGTGAACATGCTGCTACGAAACTCGTCACTGACATAAGCTGTAGGAGTTGCTGAAATATTACTTTTTCACAAAAATTAAAACACAATTATATTTTTGACATTTTATGTGAAACTTAAACTAAAAAAAAAAAAAATTATTCACTGTTGACTGTAATGAAAATACAGTCGGCCTGCCTCATCCTCTATATTTAGTTCCAGAAAATCTGTGTACAAAGAAAACAGTGTATATTCAAGACACTTTAACAACCTACATAAATCACCATATGCAATTAAAAAAAAATTTTTTAATCCCCAATCTCAAATATTACTATATTTGTGTGGGTACTGATGTTAAATACGTTCATAAAGCGTCCCACAAAATTTAAATATCGTAAAAATTACACGTAACATGCGTAGTGCAACGCGGCGCATGTTTGATACAGCGGCAGCCACACTGCGAGAATGCTGTGACTTGGCCGCAAGCTACATGCGGCGAGCCAGGTGGTCGGCCACCGCTGACATCGCAAAACTGCATGACATGATGTGCCATGCTCACGACCATGCAATCTCTCTCCACCCTTAATTGCCAAGGACGTGCACTCGGCGGAAAAGAGTGTCTTCACACGCATTGATAGAATGGCACTTGCTAACACTATTTCTCCCATGTACTGCTTACTTTATCTTTGTCAGCCAAACGCAAAATAAAAATGAAACAAGCACAACTACTACATAGGCATAAATATTATGTGATTGTCTGTAAACCCTTCTTGCTTGTATGCCATGCATATAAATTTCAGAAACACATAGAAGTATTAAAATCAACATAAAATGTTAATATAGCAATTTAATATTTAATGCTGCATTACTGATTACACTAAAATACGTTTGGCGCAAATTTTTTCATGCATGTCAATGCAAAAAATTTACACCACCGTAAACATAGATAAGCGGACAAAGTTTTAGCGCTTTTATATTTGAAACAGCGCCCATGATTACATAAAATTAACTACGCACAATTTTTTTTCACAGTTTTCGGTAAAGTACTAACATTTCATTATATTTCTCATGCTTTATTTTGTGACGTATGAATGATACTTTTTTTTGCCTGCGGCCAACTTTTGCAACAGACATATTGTCTTTTAGTAAATTCAACATTTTCATTTTGTTAGTCAAACTAAGAACGTTGCAATCTCTCTTCGATTTAGAAGAATCACTACAGCCTCCCTATTTAGGAGACATTCCACTGCAGGCCACAAGCCACAAAATCGTGCATAACTGCACACAGTCCATTTACTTCAAGGCCATGCCCTACATGCTCACGGTCAAAACAAGTGGGTGGCAAAAGGCCAAAATAAGACAATTAAATTAAATACAAGTGTTTAACGCAGAAGTGATTTGCGGGCGGGCGATGTGTGATATACGAAATCATTTTGTCATGGACATGTGTGGCGAACGAGCGACAAGTAAGATAGATATAAGTGAAGTACAGTAAACTCTCGTTTTATCGGACCTCCATTCAGCGGACTTCGTATTTAACGGACAAAATCTGGCGATACAAAATTATTCCACCTTCAGGTCTACTTGCCACATGCAGCACAAGACCTACCTGGTTATTGTGCTTTGGTGAGTGACATCAGGCACGCGCATGGATAGCCGTGTAAGACTGTAGACAGAGCTATTTTTAGTTGCACATCAGGGTACGTGTCGTGTCCGGGCAAGAATTGTTGTCTACATGAATTTTTTACGGAACTGTAAGATCAACAGCACAAGACCTACCTGGTTATTGTGTTTTGGTAAGCGACATCGCGCGCGCACAGATAGCAACGTAAGATGGTAAGCAGAGCTAGTCGCTCATCGGTGTTTTGTCCGGACAAGAACAACTGTCGTGTCTACTTGAATTGTTCACGCAGTTGATGTACGTGCGCAATAAAGATTATGCGTTTTTAAAAATGAAAGGGCGTCTGCAACAGGACAGAAAAGAAATAGAGTAACTTTGACACCAAACAAAAAATTTTGAACTACGTAATATAAAAGTTAAGAGGCCGGTGTTTCTGTAGCAAAGTTGTGTGATGATTATGGTGTCAAGAAACAAACTGAGTCAGACATTCGTAACGCAAAAAACTAGTTAAAGAGTTATGTGTTGAAATATGATGTTCTACAAAAAAAAATTGGTACTATTGGACACAGGAAACACGTGGAACTTGCTACCGCCTCTTCACACGATCAGTCAATGTATGTTCAACAACGCTCGTGTGGTGTAAATGTACGATGTGTAGAGAGATAAAATCTGCTGTGGACAAACTAGCGCAACACATACCTTTCTCACGCTCAGCCCTACAGAAATTCTCAAGGACGGCGGCTAGATTATTATCTCACAGACACGGTATACGATACTGCGTTGCGCTGCAAACAGCGGTAGTTTAGATGGAAATTTTTTATTTGTAATAGATTTAGTAAATAAACACTTTACTGTGAAATACAAAGCAGTAGCTCAAGTTCACGTGTCACATGTTACCATGCAACGTAACATGAAGCCAAGCTGATAGCAAGCCGCCTCCTGTCCCTCCCCTTCTTCCGCCCTCCACCATTGGTTATCTCAATGAGCGGACAAAGGCGCGTGCTTATCTTTATACTCCCGTCAGTCAGTACAAACCTTCCCCCTCGCCCTCTTCCAACAATTTGACCACAACAAACACGTTGCGTTACTACGTGTATCACACTGCTATAAATCTATCAGCTTGTTGTCTATTTTCGTGTGCTGATTTTGGTACTTCACGATTTACCGGACATCTTATTTACCGGACCACACCTCCCACCAAATAGTCCGGTAAAACGAGGGTTTACTGTACTACCACCGCCTGGGCCACCAGACGTGAGAACATTTAACACTGTATCGCTAACTTGCCGCTCCCGCCAGCACCATCTGCTTACGTTGCGCATCTAGCACATTCCGTAATGAAACAGACACTCTGGCTGACAACATGGGACAAGCTGCTCTCGTACATGGCAAGTGGTGCGCTATCAGTTCATGCGGCAAACAGTGCACGGAATGCAAAAATACAAATTCTGAAGAATTTCATGTTAATATTTTCCCTGCTCATTTTCCAACCACAGATAAGACAGGCCAACTGTATAGCTAAAACTAAAGACTATCAGGAATAATGTTTGTAATGGGGAAAAAAAATGTAGATTATGTGTGAACGTATAACTATAAAACTAAAAGAAATAACAAGTTTGATCAATTTATGAGATTTGAATTGTTTGTGGAAATTTACGTACTCTTAAAATTTGTCTAGCGAATAGCCAGATATTTTATTTCGTTGTTGGTCACTTAACTGAACATGTGGATAGTTGTTGAATTCAAAACTTTTTTTGTTTAATTTTAGTACACTAATTTTTTTTTTTAACATGAGAAAATTACACTACTGATTTTTCATTATTGTTTTGACGCACTGATTCATATGTGCATTCCTGCTATAAACTTGTGTCATGTTCTAGGAATTGACAACTTTCATTCTGTACAGTAAACGCTCGATGAACGGTTGAGGTTACAGCCTATAGTTACATTGCAGCTTTGTACACGTAACATTGTCATGCTTCACAAACCACATACTGCTACAGTGACGCTCTGCGAGACCAATAGTATTTCTGAAATAAAAAAAGCACGTTCTGTAAGTATTCATATTTTCACTGCACAATTTAGAGTTATCAATTTTTAAAGAAAATAAATTATCAGCAGAAATATTGTATAATGTCTAGACTTGTTCAGTTTGAGAATGTGATTGCCAACAACTTCAAAGCAGAAATTGTGAAACAACTTTGTTAAGTACTGGACACCTAACTACAAATAACCTGACAATTTACAAACCAGTCTTTTACATACTTCCAGCACACACCATATACAGCAGAACCATGATTTTACTAACTCCGGTTTAACAAAAGATTAATTCAGCAACAAGATTTTCTGGAATCGTAACCCGGGGTTCTATATTTATCAAACTCGGATTTTCATATACAGCGACATAACAAGATTTTTGAGAACCAAGACATTTCAAATTTTCAATAAATCGGGGTTCAACTACTGTATATAGATTTCATAGTCGGCAGACATGCCGCCTGAGTCTGGTTTACAAGCCTGGCCAGACTGAGCACGTCACCACATGTCGTGAGAGTTTGGTGGTCGCACAGCGACAAAGACTGCTATGCCATTCACTTCAAACCACAATCATCAGAGCTTGTGTATCAGTCTGTAATGGTCAACACTGCAAAAAAAGTTAACGAAGCTACAACGTTTCACACTATAACACCCGTCAAAACAACAAATTACAAAATTGAAACCAGGTTTACATACAATATAAAAGCTTACTGCTTTGCTTTATAAGCAGTTACCTTCTTGATAGACTGCAAGTGTCCAGTGATACAGCAGAATGCTACTTATTCTGATTAACAAATATTAACATACTATAAACTCAAGCTTGTGTTCAGATTGCTGGATTACTTTTGGCAAGAACACTTTAAATAACACTTCTAGGCAACTCTAATAATACACATTACAATTACTGTTCTAACAAAAAATAAAAAAGATATTTAGCATATTATCTTTCACGCTAACTTAAACGCTAGCTACTTATATCTCAACAAATATCATTATTTCCATTACAGCAATTACATGTAATACTGTTACTTGTAGTTTCCAGCCAACAGTTACGTGTACTTACAAATGCGTCAAGCCTGAGCCCACACAACGAATATAACCTGCGGTCGTTGACGCGACTCGCACACTAAGTGAACGCACCAAGAGTCTCTGCTCTGCAGATGACTGTGTTGAGTTCACAGTGCAATGAGTCGACTACGACAACTCTTCCACTTGTGTTGCAGCTTGCGATGTTCCTCGATGCTCTGGTCCACGAGATGCCTCTGCTGTGCTCCGCCAGACGTCTTCAGTCTCCTGGGGTCCAGGTTCGCTCCTAGATGCTGCATGCCCTTGGCTAGCTTAGAGAATGGTGACAACACCAGGTCCTTCGTCACCGCCACGGGGCTCGTGATGGCAGTGAATCCAGAGCGTATCGAGCGAATGGCATTCTCACTCTGTGATGACGTAATGTTCAGACTCAGGTCTCTTACGGATGAAGATCTCTGATTACTAAGGAAATTCTGTGCTGCATCTCTCGGCATGGAGCTGGTCTGCTTGTCTTTGTCGCTTGTGTTCCTCGTAGCTTTTTCCCCTGTCACCTTGCTAACTTGTTGTTGGTCAACTTCTCCAGAAGAATGAGACAACTTGCGAGTGAGGTGGAGTGTGTTGGGTGGTGTTAACTTTACAGCCCAAGGTATTTCTTGCCCGGCAGACTTTGTTCCCGCACTCACCTCATCAGCAGTTTTAGCCGTTGTGTTTACACTCTGCTCTACGCTGAACAGATTTTTCTGAAAATTAGTGGTTTCGACAGTTATCTCCGGTGTTGTGACTGAACTCTTTCGTGGGCTCTGCGACAGAGAAGAAGCCTGCGACACGGACAGCGTGCTCCTGCTCGCCTGCGGAAACACAAGATTTAGATCGGAGCGCGAGCGCGACAGACCTTTGCCGTGAATGGTAACGTTCTGGACGACACGAGACAAAGACACATTATTGATGAGCGGCATGGCAGGGTGGACATCTGCGTCCTTGGCAAGCATGGAGAACACACTGGGATCACCCACCTTCTTGCTCATGACGATACCGACGTTAGGAACGTACAGGTGTATGGAGTCCGTGACACCATCCTGAACGAAGGAAGATTGTTCTCCAACGTACACTGAAATGTTGTCATCTTCTTCATCACTCGAGTGTTTGCTGCTGCCACAGCTGCCACCATCAGCTGCTGGTCCGACCACAAACTGTGTCCGCTCATTCTATAACACAGCATAACGAAAAATAATTATGTAATCATCACCTTGCTATCTTCGACGTAAACATATACTGCACTTCATACACATGTTTCTAATTACGGTACTATCCCCTTGACATTTTATCCCAAGTGAACTTCTTTGTATGAAATATGTTTCAAACAAGTGTAATTATACTCTGTGCTGTGTACTGTCAGGAACGAGTAGTACCACCATAATACACTTTACAGTCTTCCTGTAGGCAATGCTACTGGCTGCTGTTGACATATTGGTATTATTTTAATGGATAATGCTTACTGAATAGACTGACAGTGAGCTATTTTGGTATGGTCATTTGTGTAGATTATGACGTAGGTGTTGATAAATACAGGTCTACTTTTCTGAAGCAAAGGCACAGAAACGTTAATGTGTAAGTTAGGAGCTTAAAAATTATTCCGCCTAACTAAAGTATTGATCAAAATGTGGTTACTTGCTATAGCCTCTGCCACAAATGGACACTGAATGATGATGTGGGATGAAAGTTCTTGGTGGAAGTACAATATAGCTATTGTTGAAACTTTGTTGCAGACAGTAATAATGCAACGGGGGATTGTATGGGTCATGTAGAGTGCTGGGTCAGCTGCAGATTGTGGGTAAATGCATTGTGGACCCTGGCAAGCATAACCTCCGACCCTGCGCTCCCAAGTCAGTGGGACTCCACTGCTCTCTCGGTGTGCGCACAGTGGCAGCAAATGCACAAGTGGACAACTGGACGACCAGTCAACCACCTTTCACACACTTTTCTTCCCTAACAGCACGAATATGAGCAGGCACACGACCACACAGCGGAACATGCATGCTTACGCTTGCTGACTTAACATGACGCATCGCCATAGCGTCAAAAAGAAGAAACCATGTTAACGCTCGTCCCGTGATTTTTAACACCTATCTATTATAACATAAAAGTACTAGTTTTCTCCCGCACCACTGCTGATCGCCGTGTTGCCATTTATTTTTAGTCCAGTGTTATATGTGCCATGTAAGATCACAGGTCGCCGTCTTTATTTGTAAAACAACTTTTACTTACGGCCCAGTGTTATCCAATGTTATTTCCAATGTATAACTGCCGCCGGCAAACTTTGGTACCAGTTTATTTACAAACATGGCAGAGTGCTTCACCAGTGTTACCATTCCCGTGCACAAGACTCTGTAAAGTGCAGTAATAAATAATAACGGGAAATACGCACGTAAATACTGTATGTATTGTATTTGTTGTTTATTACTTTAAATGTGTCTAAAAGTGATATAAATACAGTAGAACTCCAATTATCCGAATTAATGGGGACCGGGACCCATTTGGAAAATGAAATATTCGGATAATCGGAATTTTTTTTTAAAAATTGCCTTTGGAGAGAATAAAAGCTACGTTTTGATATTGCACTATTTTCACATGTTTTAAATACGTATAAATAACATGTACAGGTACAAGTTTAGAAATAAAAATCATTGTTTTGTAAACATCTCCGTCAATGTAAGCTGTTTTGCGGTCTTCAACCG
>PNEQ01073911.1:0-11831 GCA_003012365.1 Medauroidea extradentata
TTGGTTACATACCAACAGGAGTTTATACCTGCAAAGCATAACAATTTTCCGTTCAGCCCTTTTCAGTTTATATGACTGGAAAGTTGGCAATTTTTGAAAATATTTGATTTTTAAAAATTTATATCACTGCTAGGGTCAAAAAACACAGTGGTTTGAATGCATGAGGTCAAAGAGGGGTACCCAGGGTGTTAATAAAAAATATATAAGTGTATGGTTTATAGCCCTTTTTGAGTTACAAGGTGTTACAAATGCCTTTTTTAAGCTTCTAAAAACCAAAATTTAAGCCCTTGTGATAAAAGTTTAGTATGTAAGAAAGTTCTGTTTATAGTGATCACAAGAAAGCGTGAACCCTTATCTGCAAGTTGGTGGAAACGGAAATTACATAACTTTAATGGGAAATAAAATATTGATTATTTCGTAGATGGCTGCAACAGCTGATTTTGCTGCGCGGGCCACCGCATAAAAGGGCCTATATCCAATACGGTAAGAGATAAAATTTTAATGAAAATGGTTTTCGCCTATTGGAACATGATAGTAACCGTAGTTAAATTATAAAAATAATACAAAATAGTCAAGCAACCAAAAAATTAAAAATTTGCTGATTTCACATGGAATGACCCAGACATAAGTTAGTTAATGCAGCAACATCCCATGTTGAAAGCCTATGTTGAGAATTTGACACACCAGAATAAATGTATTCTCTCTCAACATACAATCCCTTCCTCTAAACTAAAATGAGGCAGTGGCAACATGTACATTACAGTTTTAGACTTGACACATCCATTACTATGTGTGTTTATAAGCCAACATCTATTGCCCCTACATTATTCCCAATTTAAGCCAGACACTGAGTTTCAGAATTCTAAGCCTGCTCTAAAGTTGTTGAGCAGGCATCATGCGGTATGTGCTGATCAACTAGATCCTACTCCACCGGGAATCCCATTGAACAAGATTTTGGACAAAATTTTTCGAACTGCAGTTCATAACTTTATTATGTTGGAGGCAATTGTGGAAAAAGGTTCCCCTACTGCACAAGCAGCAATCCAAGAAGTATTCACTAACTTAGACATCATCACCACTGGCCGAGGACTGTTTACATGTGCAGCTGTATGATGCGCGAAACACTAATATCTACAACATAAACACTTAACTCTACTGCAAGACATATGAGGATTGAACAGTGGAGTCGTCTGTCATTATCTTCTCAACTAGGGATGTTGCAGATGTATAACCATCAATTTCCTACTAACAGTATATTATTTCAAGTAAGGCAGTGGCAGAAGCATCTCCAGAATACCACTATTTCTGGTTTTAGGGCTATCACAACTCTGGTACACACATACATGGAGGGCAACCTTAGTCAATAATAGTATCCCGTTCATGGGAATTTGTCTGCAACAAAAACATCCTACCATAGAAGCAGTAGCCCCCAACGTATGGCTTCAGGGAAGTATGTGAACTATATGTTCTGTTTATGTCCACCCAAGACACAATACAACACATGAAGGATGGATTAAACGGATCACTTCACGTCCTGTCTTGGTTGGCGGCAATTTCAGTGCTCACCATGCCATGTGGGGTGATCCACTTATAGACTCAGCTGGCAACCATTTAGCTGCATTTCTCACTGATTCATTGTATGTGCTGTTTAGTACAGGTGAACTTATCCTATGTTGGAACTTCTAGTTAACAGGGCTCAGCTGTTGATGTAACTTTCTGTTCTGCAAATATTGCCAAACACTTTACTTGGACTACTCTGCTAGAGCCAATGGGCAGTGACCATTATCCCACTGATTGAAATTTCCAGTGATTCATCCAGAACTGAAAAGTCAACAGAATTAGATGTCGCACCTCTTTGGCACAGCTCTTAGTAGTTATTAAATAACAGATTGGGATATCTACAAGTTAAATGTTAGGGAACTTAGTAATACACCTCCTCCTACTTGTCAAGAGTGTATAACAGCAATATGATTTTTGGCATAGGCTAATGCCATTATTTCTGCCATCAAGAAGAGTACCCCTACAACACCCAACATGTGGTGTATAAAGAAACCCTATTGTGGTTGGAGGACTCCAGAAGGTATCAAATTAAATTAAGATTGATGTTCGGATTTTCATGCTTATAAACGAGTAAGTTCCGGAGAGAACTTCCTGCTGTATGTACCTCTCAAAACATGGCAACTAATATCCTCCTTCAAGAGATTTGGCATTGTGGATTTGATGCAGCAGTGTCTGTGATCAACCTGCCCAAAATATTTAACCAAGATCTTCTTACAGAACTGCAGAAATGTTTTGCTCCAGATTATGTTTTGGATGATGCTGAGATTAATTATGTTTGGAATTCAAGACACAGTACATTCTCAGTTGGGTACACATCATCTAGCACAGAGATGGCCATCCCTATGCCCGTGGGTCAAATACTGGCCCGCCACTGCATTTTAAACGGCCCGCGATAAGCTGAAGCGTTTGCATAATATTTCAATGTTACTTACACTGACAGCAAAAATATTTAAATAATCATATTATATGATTTGGTTCTACATTTGGGCCATAACTTCGAAAAGGTTGGCCACCCCTGTTCTAGCAGCTCCTATTGTCCGCAGTGAATATTCATCTGACTTTCACGCTTCCAAAAAGTCACCTGGGTTGGATGGAATTACCTGTCAGCACTTGCAAGACATGCCATTCTCTGGACACAAATACCTCCTAGAAATCTTCGATATCATTCTAAAGGAGGGCACGTTTCCACAGCAGTGGCTTAATGTGCTTATTGTCCGTATCCTGAAGCCGCATAAGGATCCTACACGACTGCAATCATGCCAGCGTATTAATATAACATTATGTGTCTTAAAGACTTTTGAACACATCCTTAAGGGTCATTAATACCCTACTGAAGTATGGTTAATGCATAGACTTTTCTGACTTTAAAATACAAGCAGTAGAATACACCTAGGAAACTGAAAATTTTTGTGAAAAGAGTTTAAATGTGGTACTACGATTCTATCGTTGGATTATGAATTTTAAGTTTTGTCTTTAAGGCCAAAAAAAATTCAAAACAGCATTATTTGAATTGAGTTTATAAATTTTCTACTGCATAAAAAACTAAAACAAAACGTCAGGTGCATATAACATTAAATTCTGAAGACAATTAATTAAATATCATATGGTCACCGCTGAAAATCTCTCGTAATTTTGAGATGCACGAACATGTTTTTGCCTATTTTTGTTAACGGCATGTGGCTCTCTCGGAGGCGGCTACTTCTGGTCGGCTGACGAGGGAGTGGAGACATGCTGTGGTGGGGGTATGGTGATAACCGAGGCAGCAGAAGGGAGGCCTCCCGGCTGGGCCACTTTTTTTTTGTCTGGCTGGCCCTCCTGGTGGGAAGATCTTTCCACCAAGGCTGGCCCTCCTGTCCTACGATCTTGGAAGCGCTCGGCATGGTTTTCACCCCAGGGGCAGGGATTGTGTTTCGAGCTGGGTCACCGGGTACGCACTACTTTTTGTATTTTAACTTTAAGAGCCTGTGTCACACAACTTTAAACCATGTTGTGCAGACAGTCCGGACATGAACGATCGCATCGACACTATTCCATTTAAGTCATTTCTGTTTGAATAATCCAGGTGTTAAGCGTTAACAGACAATTATATTTTTTAATTTGTCTGAAATTAGGATTTTTTAACGATAAAAATGGCGTTGAAAAACACTGTTTTTTGACTATTTTCGTGTGCATTTTCTCATAAGTAGAGTACTCCAAAGTAAAAAAAAATTTTATGGGGAGGTAGAGACATTATTAACAAGTAACTTTGCCGCTTTATCCCCCATTGTTATAGCGGATAATTTTGAGTAATCTTTCAAGTACGAAGACGCTGCACACTTGCTGCAAGCTGGCACAGTGATCGGGCGTGGTTGTGAGAGACAGTTAACGAAGAAGGGAGGCTGGGAAATGACGATGAGTCGTGTTATATGATCTTGGCAGCCGGACAAGAGTAGAAAGAGTAAGACAACCAAAAGATAAGCTCTCCAGTTCAACATTCTTGAATTACACCTGTAATTTGATATACGATACAGATTTACGAAACGAAACTGTTTAGATCTTGTGTATATAATCTTTGTTATAAATTAATATTTCTTTCACAACGATGGGTTCCTTTGCTAAATTTTGCGGCAACTTTACACCACATGTTTTGGTTTTAATTGAAAATTTGTGCTTTCCTGCATTAATGATAACTTTACAAGTTACAGTTTCTATGATAAAGAATAATGTAGTGTAAAAAGTATCTTGAAATTTTCGTGTGTAATACATTATTTGGGTCACAATTCCATTTTTGTTAAGGTGTTTTTGCATGTTTAAAAAAATTTAATAGTAATTTTTGTTTTGTCAATTTTTTTAAATTTTATTATGAAACTTCCTTTAAGGTTTTATCTCTGTGGACGTAATAACGCTAGCAATAGACCCGACAGTTATGCTTCTTTAAACGTAGTACTTTTAACCGTTTTATTTCACTAAACCCCGAAAAAATTGTTACACAATAGTAGGCTATCCTCCATAAAAAAATAATTGGCAATGAGTTTTTTATTAGTGCCATTTTGTGATTAATAGCAATCATGTCATGATCACATTGCATATCCACCAATTAAGTTATTGTGGATTTACAATGCTTTAAGTTATATGGGCATTGAATGAATTGTAAATCAAAACCTGAGAACCTTGAATCTTAATTGACTATTAACAGAAAAATGGACTTGAGTGACAATGATGATTTACAACTCCTGCTATATAATAAGTAAGGTTTTACCAAAATGTGTTTTCTTACTCAAAATAACGAAATGAAAAAGCTACAAAAATTATAATGTACTACATTGATTACATTTACATGAGGTATAATAGATGTGTTATAGCATAACACAGTCTGTCAACGTTTTGTAACTACTAATAAGTACCCAGCACACAAGCAATATTTATCAAATGACGTTATTTAAGAAACTTCTAACTCTGAATACTTCTAATTTTCTTCATTCATTTTGTGTGTACTCTGTAATGCACTCGCCCAATAGTGGGATATTTACAGTCATTTTGGAAGAGTTTTGACACCTGTCCATTTATTTATTTCTTGTGTTCTGTCCTTTTATAAACCCTGCAGAAAAGCCCAAAAAATCTGTTGTACATTTTTTTTATTGTGTGACTCTCGTCGACATCGAGGACAAGACAGAGATGAAAGTTTTTTTTCTCAACTCTTGGACCAGTGAGACAGACACAAATTCATTTGCACACATAACACGGGATTCAAACCCAGGACATTTTGTGTCACAGGCCAACTCTAAACCAACTATGTTCTGTGTTACAGAGTGCTGTGCTGCATGTAGTTCGCTGTAGAATAGTTTGTACTCTGTCTCAGGGTCCATTTCTTGTAGCATAAGAAATTCATATTTGTTGTGTATGAGGATTCCATATTACAGTGATGTCTCTCTTTGTCAATGTTGCCTCTAATTTTTCATTTAAAAGTTGTCAGAAGAGACAATATTCCTAGCGGTGGTTCAGCGCCAGCGCGTGGGCCTGTCGCCTAGCGGACTGAGGTTCGATCACCGTCGGGGTCACCCGGATTTTCCAATGTGGCTTTTGTGCCGGACGAAGCCGCTGCCCAGTGGGTTTTCTCAGGGTTCTCCTGTTTCCCTCATCCTTTCGTTCCGGCACTGCTCTATCAGCATTTCATGCATCGTCACTCATTCGTCCAGTTGGCCTCTAGCGACAAGAATGTTTCTCAGGTAGAACGGCCGGCTAATACCCGGGGTCTGCCTCCTCACATCACATTGCAGACCCTGCCTCAGGCGGGAACTGTAAATTATATTATTTTTATTTTTCTTGTGTGTTTGGTGCAGTTCCAGTATAATAAATTATTCTAAAACATGAACTCAAAGGTGTATGCGTTTGATAATCAGAATGTTATTTATAAAGAAAATAATATTAACTATTAACATTAAATTGTTATATCATTACTGTTCCGGCATATCCACGACCTAATAAACTGTGTAAATAATATTGTCTTGATTATTACACATTGCACTGCATTATAGCAAGTACTTGCACACATTCACAAAGCGTTACACATAAGCATATGTACATATTACGAATGAACACTTATAAAATGGCTAGCCTAAATTTGTCAAGATAATGTAATTACAACCTACAGGTTTTCAATAAAACCAGCATCATAGGACACACACAATGTGATAAATTCTATTGTTATGAAACATCTGAAGTATGAATACATAACAAAATTAAATTTTGTATCAAAAATGTGTACACTTGAAATGACCAAGAAATTGACACATCAAAACAGCTGCAAGCGGGTGGGTTGAGTAATTCTATTCGGTTAGTTATTTGGGCATTTGAGCAATCAATACTTTTCAATCTTATCGCACTCGTCTCACATAACGCAGCAATCCCTTCCCAGAAATGATGCGTGAAGATTACTCTCTCTCCCTTGTCTTGCCGTATGTTCGCCTCCCAGCACAAACTACTTTACTCCGCCTCTTCCGTATCTGAATATTCGCTCATCACGCACACATCCATCCACTGCCACGATTTTATCGGGTAGGTGACATGGCCTCTTAAGACCAACCGGACTCTGAGTTTGTTTCTGCATCGTCTCTCATCTCTGCATGCATAGCTGGTGGTTTATCACAATATGGAAAAAAACATATAGGAGAAGGGGTCAGAAGACACGCCTTCATTTGTTAGCTTTACGGAAGAAAAGAAAATTATGTGCTGCTGTAGATTATCAACAAGAAAGTTAACAAAATATATGTTTATAGACACAAATGCTTCGGCCATTGGTGCACATAAACATTTGTAAAAAAAGACATGGCAGAAAAAATTGTACAAGGGAAAAGTCTATAGCTATTTTGAAAATAGCATAAACTTGATGCACCTTAAATTCGCACACACACAAATTTCATTCAGACACCAAGAATGTAAACTGATAGAACATACTGATCTAGATGTCCAGGCCTACCTCGCCAGGGATTGAACCTGAATCGCTTATATGGGAGACGACCCCTCTGAGCCCATCTCACTCAGACGTACAGCGCTCAATTATAACAAACTAACAACATAAGTACTGTATGCCAGTATCACACGGACACGTCAACAGCGACACGCCCGTCAGGGCCAATAATCACTGTCTCCCCCCACTGCACAAACTCTGGCAACGCCACTGTTCACGAGATGGGGCAACGATACCACTAATAATTAGTAAAGATCTACATGCTCAAATTCAAGTACATTTATTGACAATAATTACAGGCTGGCAAGTATAAATTATGATGCTACGATGCGCAACGGCATTCCGTACATAAACGTACATTTGACATTCATTAATACGTCAAACACTGTGGTTGAGTCGAATGGCAAAGGTTCAAAGGGAAACGATCCCCTCACTGCTGAAATGGCACAGAGCAAGCAGGATTAACGAGATATTGAATGCAAGAAATAAACAAAGGAATAAACTGAAACAAACGTAACTGAAACTTACCAAGAACAAACAGGTGAAACTTTGGTGCCATGTCGGCCACGAGAAGATCGGAGCAACACATCGGACAGAGCACGAGTGACGACTGACTCGAACTAGCAACCTCAACCTGGCAGACGGCCGAGAAGAGGGGAGGCACGGAAACGGCCGACGGAGGCTGCAGATAGAAAAAGTTGGAGTCTCCAAGCAGAGGCGGAGGGGGGGAGGAAACACCACAGGTTCACGGGACCACTCACTCACGGCGCGCGATTTAAACAGAGATTCCTCTTTAGCACTGCTAGTCTTCTTCTAGGCACGCCTAGTCTTTATCCTTTGCGTAATATTTCACCTCCTGACAAATATGCTCGTAGAGCTGGACGGCTTGTCCAGTTCACCTCAACCATTGTGGCCCTATAGTTTTTGCAAAAAATAATATTCATTACTAAAGATTTTCTCCGTTCTTTTCGCACTACCAAATGCAAATTAAATATTACAGTAACATATTATGTCTGGATAATTTTCTACTTTCAGTTGCTACACTTGTGCTCCAATCGAAAAAACCAGGTACCTGAGGACAAATTTCATAAAGCGAATAATGAATGTGGAGAAAATGATTAATCACACGTTTCTGTTGATGTAACCTAAAAAAGACACCACAGAATTTTTGTGAAAAAATTTTATGAAGAACCTCTTACATTAGAAAATGAGCGTGCTTGTATTTTACGATCAGATACTGTCGAAATTTCTCTTGATGAAGTTAGAATGGTAGAAATAGGATTCTTCCTTAAAAGAATAATGGAAATCTCAAGCTACAATTTAGCCTTTGAATGTTCATTGCACAACATGCACATGAACAAAGAATTTCCAAATGGTTTATCCCTTACTTTTGTAATGTATTGTAATATGTGTAATCAGTAATTTTCTTTACATACAGAGGATCCAGTTAAAAGATGTAAATTACAGAGATGTTGCTGGGGTGTTGAGTATAGAAGGAGTTCATTCATATATAGAAGAGTTTTGCTCATCTACAGGAAGTCCTGTCGTATCATCCAAAACTTATACCAAGATTTACAACAACATATGCAGTGTGTGTTAAAAAAAGTTGCTCTACGAAAAATGGAGAAGAGAATTAGAGAAGAGGCAGCTTTGGCAATCGAGAGATAAGACGTGAGTGCAGATGGTATACTCCTCTTATAACTGTTGTAGCAGACGGTTGCTGGTCAAAACGTTCCTACAGGTGTAAATATAATGCAATTTTTGATGTTGGCGGCCATTGTGGGTATTACACTAAAAAAGTTCATTTCATGGGTGTGAAAAACAAATTTGGTTTGTATGTAGTCGAAGTCAAGATGGAGGGATTCCTGCCCAGGCTATATGCTACAAAAACTGGACTGGAAGCCCGGCAAGTATGGAGGCAAGCATTCTTGTAAAAGGATTTAAACAGTCTACCACTGTATGGTGTTATTTATAGTAAGCAGATGTAGATAGGAACTGTTACACAAAATTACTAGGAGCTAGGCCCTACGCAAATGTAACTGTAAATAAAATAGAATGTCGAAATTACTGAACTAAACTAAAAATCATTTCCCAACAGGCAAAATAATTTGCCACACCAAAGCTCAGAAGTTTCCTGTCTGGCAAAATTCTGAAACTGTGGTGATATATCATTGAAGCTATAAAACAAAGGAATAAAGAACAAACAAATCTTGACAGAATTTCAGCTCACAAGGAAGATACTTTACATGGGCAAATCATGTGTTTGGTGAGCATTAAAATTGCGCAAGTTACTTTTGCACAGAATCATATGATGGTTAAGTAAATATGGTACCAGGACTAAATTAATGTGGTTTGTACGATCATATCATGAAGGCAGTTTAACTATTTGGCCGATCATTCAAGAAATTTGATATATGTTGTTCGCAGTAACATAGTTGAGCAATTTAACGCCATAATAGCCAAGTTTGTCGGAGGAAAGCACATTAACTAATATTTAAAAATGTGTTACCAAGGACGATGTACCACAGTTGTTGCACATAACATGAAGACCCCTCACTAACAACTACATAATACTATATGTGATAACAATAGCCCGAACTAATATGTAAAATGTCTGGAACTCAAGAAGTTAGCCAACAGATTTGGAACAGCACTGAAGAAAAAGAAATGCAGGAGATCCATAAACATATCAAAACAAAAACCGGCCATTCAAACAAAAGTAGCAAAGATTATGGCCCCATTTGTGGTGAAAAACCTGATTTTGTCTCCTGAAGATTTTGCCAAAGAACATGAACGAATGCTGTAGTCCTATCAAAAAACTAAATCAGAGCGAAAGGAAATTGAACGCGCTACAATCCTTCGAGCAGGAAGTAAACAATGGTTAGAACTCAGGAGGTAAAAGCTCACAGCTTCCAACTTCGGTAGACTATGTCGCCGACATCCCATTACCAGTTGCAAAAAAATTGGTCAAAAGCCTTATTTATTCAAGTAGCATCCTAAATGTTTCATAAATTTCTTATAGTATAAATTCAGAACTGACTGTAATACAACTTGAACGTCAAGAAAACATTATAATAGCAAACTGTGGCTTATTCATATACTGTAAGCTGCTGCCATTCTTAGCAGTCAGTCCTGATGGTTTGATAGGAGATGATGGTTTGGTGGAAATAAATTGTCCAGTTACCACTTTTGTAATGGATCCTGATTCAACAGATTTAGAGGGCAAAATTAAATACCTAACATTTAACAAGCAGAAAACAGAGGTAACTGGTATAAACAAAACACACGTCTACATCTATCAAGTTCTAAGTCAGCTGCACATTTAAGAAAGAAAGTACAGCCTTTTGCCATGTGGACTTCTGAGAGGAAGAAGAGTAGAAAAGTATTATCAGTTTTGGAAGAAAGAAATGGAACCATATTTAATACAGATTTTTTTAGGAGTGTATGCTTCCGTAGCTGGTAGATACGATTTTTAAGCAAAAGGAAATTAAGATTACGACTACAAAAAATCACTTAAAGTGTAAGGAAAAGTAGTTAGTAAAGCTCTCACGTTCAGTTAAGCATAATCTGTATTTAGGATCTCGTTTGCGGTGAGCATTACATTCAATTCAGCTTAATTTGAGGAAAGGCAGCAAGATTTACATAACTTGCCATCAACATATTTAAGAGAGAGAGAAAACTATGGTTAAAAGAACTATAGTTCACTTCAGATGGAGAAAAATATATACAATACATAATTTAGCAGTTAGGATTTGGTCAAGAAACAATACAATATTCACTTAGCCAATGACAATTTACATAATGTATTCATTTATATTTAAACTTAAGTTCATTTTTTTCATAAAATAGGCCTGAGTAATATATATATATATATATATATATATATATATATATATATATATATTACTCAGGCCTATTTTACTGTTCCCACACATAATCATTGAGTTAATTTTTGAATATTCTTAGGTTAGTGCAATATGTTAAATCCCTAAACAATTTATTGTATTTTTTGCAGGTAAGTAATTGAAAGCTTTTGTTACCATATTTTAATATTGTGTTCCTACCTGCTGGTGTTACTTAGTTTAGGATTTAATTTATATGATGATGCCATTGTAGTAATTCATTAATTACAAGGCCAAGGTACATTATTTTACTAAATCAAGTGATTATTTTGATCATCTAGTTTGTTTTACTTCCATTGAGCGACATACTATTTTTTATTAATTAATACTTTATGGCTTAGATATTTTCATTCTTATTTTTCATTATTACTTCAATTTATGTTCCTTCATAGATTACCACTGTGTCATCTGCATACAGGTTTGAACTGCCTTTAAGGGCGTTCAAGTGGGGAAAAATTCATAATTTTATATTTGTATAAAATAGTGTTAGTTTTGTAGACAATACTTCAGAGAACATTAATATCTAACGGAAAAAAATTAGCTCATCTAGTTTTCCCGTAATGTCACTTCAAAGTCAAAATTTGCATATTTTTACTTCATACAAAACTTGAAAACCAGTAAATATAATGAAATGGAAAAAATCTCATCAAAACTACACGTCACCGTCTACGGCTTGAAGCATGTACAAACACATTATAAAATATTCCTGTGTTTAAAATAAATATCTAAAAGTACCAAAAAAAAATTTAAATTTTGAAATTTTTTATTTAACATAAACATTTTTTGTAACGGGTTTTAAATGCTACAGGCCATAGACAGTAACGCGTAGTTTTGATATGATTTTTTTCATTTCTTTATGTTAACTGGTTTTCAAGTTTTGTATGAAGTAAAAATACGCAAATTTTGACTTTGAAGTGCCATTA
>PNEQ01073912.1:0-11831 GCA_003012365.1 Medauroidea extradentata
CCGACCTGTGCTTCGGCGTGACGAAACCTACCCAGTGCAACCTACCAAAAAAGGATTTTTTGCGGTTGCGGAAAGATACTTGGGAGTAAGTGACGTGGCCACGTCCCGGAAAAAAACTGTAAGTTGAGATATCTTTTTATTAATTTATTCGCTCCAACAAATGAAACTTTTTGTGAACTGATACACCCCCCCATTTAACATTCAATGGTGCAACAAACCAAGATCAGACACAGTGAATAAGAAGTTATTTATTGACTGCAGGATTTCTACTATAATATTAAGGGGGTTCGTGGAGTTCTATGAACCTTGGGTTGTAAGAAGTGACTACCGACCTATTTAACTTTGAACACGGACTATTTTGTAGGGGAATTAAGAATAATCAATAGTATTATAGTCTTTATTACTTTATGTAAATGAGATGTTAAAATAAAAATAATCACATGTTGATTGCATTTGAAGGATTATAATTATCTAATTTATTAATTCCTTAGTCATTTCGTTTTTTTTGGAACAATAATGATGATTAGGTTCAGCGTGTTGTTACTAACTGTGTATAAGTGCGGTTGATATGTATAATAAGGGTACCACACATGTCACAATAGAGCGTTCTAACCTTAGATTGCCGTATAGAGCTTATGTCGCGCGCTGTTGCCAGATCTCTGCCACGATACGAAGTTCGAGAGGTGAACTATTTGCGAATTTTTAGCTTTAAATATTATATTCTTTATTGTTCTAATTGATGTTACAATTTGCAAAACATCACGCTTCAAAATATGCAATTAATAACAATTTCTATTACTTCAAAATAAGAAACAATTCTTATACTCAACTTACGTTAATTCACTACATGAATTGTAACGGGCACTTCATTAAGAAATAATTATCTCATATCTTTTAATCATTATAGCTACTGTTGACAAAACTTAAGATTTCTTCAATTTTAGTAGCTTCTAAAGACAATGTGGTTCGGGTAGTTGATGATTATGAAATTGATCATTCAAAATCAAAGTCGTGTTGGAACTGAAAAATGTGTCTGTGTTTTTTACACTGTTATTGTCTGCTATAAATGTAAAGTGGGAGAGGGGGGGGGGTGTTATTTATTTGGACGTTTTTACGTGTCCTGGAACAGCACAAGGCTTTAGAGGAACATAGGGAGAAATAGGGAAGGAGTCTGCAAAGGTCTTTGTTAAAGAACCATCCAAGAATTCTCCTGGAGTGATTTCGGAAAACTTTGGAAAACAGGAATCAGGATGGTCTGAGGTGGGTATCTAACCCAGGTCCTCCCAAACGCGAGGCGAGTGTTTATACTTATCCATTAAGTTGAAGGTACGAATTTTCGTCAGTCAAAAAACAGCCTACCGAAACCATGTAAAATTTTTTGTAAAGGAAAGAAATTAGACGACGTAGTAAAACCTTATAAACAAACTGTATGAGTTTTATTATTATATTTGCTCTAATTTAGGATTTTAAAAATATTTACCATACAAGTATTAGAAATGAAGAAGCATTCCCTTAAATATGTTTACTGGAATTATTTATTGCTTGTCTTTCCTTTATGATTCAAACTTTTCATGTTAGTTTTCTGTACTGTGTTGCTATTGTTTCTTATGGAACATCCTGTTTCTTCTAAAGCTCCCTTAATAATATGAAAAATACTGGAATAAGAACAATACAATATTTTGCTCCCTTTCATGTAGCCTACCTATATTACCACTTTTTATTGTTTTGCCTTACGTTTCGAAATCAAGTCACCCTTCACGACGAATCGTTCGGCTGCAAGACATTGTAGTTTCACTACTGAATCAGTTTAGGACAAGGGATGAAGAAAACTGCTGACTAAAGGAAGCCCGTATCTTATTTGTTAACCTTTCTACAGCTTTTTACAAGAGAACCGATAAAGCTATTGAGGTGGGGTTGTTTTTAAAAAACAGATTTAGCTCATTATGAACAACTTCCTCTCTTTCATCCCCATATAACTTGAATAGTGAAAAAGTTTCTCACTGATAAACTTTTTGATGTTTTACTTTGTTAGAAAATGGACATAGCGTTAAAAAAAATTTCTGTACAACTACCGAAAAAAATTTTAGCCTTAAGATTTTTTTGTTGGCATCCAGCTACATGAAATTACACACCATAAAAATCTGGATACGATTTTGCTTTTGATTTGTTAGTTATAATGTGATTATTTAAGGACGTTGGACCCGTAAAAATTCAAAATTTTATATTTGTGCCAAACACTGTTCAACTTTTACACATCAGATAACATGTCATTTCCCCAAATAAAAAAAAATTAGGACCCATAGTTTTAGCATTATGACCTATCAAAGTCACAAAATGGCAGTTGCGGTGTAGCCAAAATAATAAAAAATAATTAACTTGCAGAAACAAGATAATTCATATTGATTCTTAATGATGTGAGCTACTTCAAGACACTTTTGTGAACACAAAGCGATAACTTTTTGTATTTTTAAAAAATTTATGAAAATTAGTAAATTTTTGCATAACTTTGATTTTAGGCAACTACTGAAATTTTCAAAACTAACTTTTGTCAACCATGTCGTAAAATGCATTGATACACTATCAGTTCCTGTAATTTTGAAATTATTTGTTAATTACTTATTTTGATTTTGACTACACCGCAATGGCCATTTTGAGACTTTAATAAGTGATTATGCAAAAACTATGGGGCCTAAAATCTTTTTATTTGGGGAAATGACATGTTCTCTGATGTGCAAAAGTTGAACAGTGTTTGGCATTAATATAAAATTATGAATTTTTACGGGTCCAACGCCCTTAAGGATGCATGAAAACAGTACCAAGTTCAAAGTATTTGTTTTTAAATTTTTCCAACCTCTTAAAATGGTGTAAATGATGAACTAACTATATCACCCGATGCACATTTCAATTCTGTACAATATGCAAAAAATTTAAGCTCAAAGTTACAAGGTGAAAACTTTAGGATTTTTGGCAACAGCGCTTGTGACAGTTACCAGGCATTTGAAAGAGAGAGAGCAAATGTCCATGTAACCCTGTACTGCAATCTAAGCATTAGACAGTCTATAGTAAGTAAACGTTCAGAATTAATCAGATAGACCTTTGCTCCCTATTTTAATTACCTTATATAATTTAATATATATATATATATATTTTTTTGCCATCACAGGTTTAGTATAATTTCAAAATGATTTTAAAGAAATTTTTCCGAATTTTCCGAAAAATTTGGAAAAAAAAACCAGTTTTTTTCCTTTCATCAATTTTTTTTTTGGAAATTTTAGAACCCTATGATGTTCTTGTATGCTAGCAAACACGCCCATTATGCGAGTAAGACGTTCATCTAGTGTGTTTACTTTATGTCCGTGGACTTCACCCTTCAACCAACCCCATAAACAATAATCTAAGGGGTTGAACACAGAAGACCTTGGTGGCCAGGGAATGGTACCACCACGACCAATCCACCAATTAGGAAATGCAGTGTTCATATGCTCCCTCACCTGGTTCCAATAATGCTGGAAGTACAAATAAAGGTGTATAGCATAAGGAATGTCGTTGAGTAGTTCAGGTAACGTTTGTAGCAAAAATTGTAGGTATCTTGCCCCATTCATATGATCATCTAAAATAACAGGGCCTATCAGCTTATCATGCAACATACCACACCACACGTTAATTGAGAAACATACTTGAAAATTGGTAACTACAATACCATGGGGGTTTTGTTCTTTTGGGCTCCATAAGTGATTGTTTCATGTATTGGAGATTCCATTAAGGCTGAACATTGCCTCATCCATGAAGAGTATTATTGGCCCCAAATGACGATTGTTTTGAAACCAGTTACAAAATTGTAGACGTTTAGCACTGTCACCTACATGAAGATTTTGCACACACTGTAGGTGAAATGGGTACAATCATTCACTATGCAGTAATCAACATACACGTGTTTGTGAAACATTGCACTATGCTGCAATACGTTGAGTGCTAGTAGTAGGGCTGTGCTGAACATCGCCGATAATGTTCTCTTCTTCATCCACGTGCAGGTCAAGTCCTCGTTTCGAACTCGCATGAGCACTAGGAAGCGAACCACTCTCCTGCAATGTATTACAAACCCTGGAAAACACTCTTCGGTCAGGAATTCTTTGCATGGAAAAACTGTGGCAGTACTCTTCTACAGCTGCAGTGGAACTAAAATTGCAGAAGCCATAAACAATCAACATGTCTACATACTCTGCATTTGTGTAGATGTGTGGCATCTTGAACTGTCCTGTTCACACTGTCCGTTCCAGGGGAGTGACACTAGTATAGGGGACTTGTGTTGCTCATTTTCTTGTCAGTAGTTGACGTAATCTGCCAACCTTTATTTACATGACGTTGTTAGGAGCTTGTTCGTCATGTGATGTTTTTGACTGATCTTGCTTTTTGGTCATGTGGCAAACTTCACAAACGTTTTGGAATGTATCTGTGGGTGAATGTTAATGCAGTCGTGTTAAATACGTATATAATGTCTCTACCATATTTGTGGGGAAAAATGAGCAGTGTGTAATACTTACAGGCAAAATACGTCCAGAAAAATGTTTCTGTGCACCAAAACCAAACATAAATATACTGCTGTTCCCCTCAGAGCAACGAGCTCAGAAAAAGCGACATCAGTTGCAAGCTAAAGTTTCCTCTCTTTCCGTAGGAGTAAGTGCTCTGTGGTCCGGTTCACGCTGTCGGTATCACAAAACATATGTAGAAACAAAGACACAACCATTAAAATAATAGCGTTCAAGTTCACATTACACAAAATAATAACGCTGTTACTACCATGTTTCCATGGTAAGCCATTGCCAACTTGACATAAATTGAAATACAAAGAAAAAGATGTGTGATTCATAATTTATTACATACAATCTCCTTTTCACTGAAATGAGAATACAAAAGCACAAAAATATAACAGTAAGATACATTTACAGGTTTTTGGTGCTTTTCATTCAAACGAGGCTATCTCGATAATCGTCGCATATTGACACCACGTTCACATGAACTTTTTTTTATCACAATGACCAGTACTATCACGTCATAGAATATTGCCCTTTCCTCCCAACTCACCCTATAGATAAACTATGCTTAAAATATTTAAGTGCTCTATTGTATTAATTACAAATTGACTTATGTTTATATGTAATTTGTTGATTTTTTTTTCCTTTATTTCTTTCATTTTTTTTTTATAAATTAAGTTAGTTGACAATATTATAATGAAAGCATGGTAAGAGCTAATTTTTACATGTACATATGTACTAAATTGCCGACTTGAAGTACACGCCCTTGACGTCACACAGCAGGGGGAGGGTAGGCCCTACTGTGGGAAACAAAGCTTATTTACAAACATGCTGATTTGTTAGTTGGTGGTGGAAACCAAACATTTTTGCACTCAAAGATTTGCACACAAGGGTATAAAATATAAGTTTCACTTCATGGCTAAAATACACAAGTGCATAAGATCAATGTTTACTTCAAAAATATGTACTGGTAACTTATCTGTTTTTTATTTTTAATTGACACCAAAAATGTATAAATAATAGTAACTTATTTTCAACCATAAAATTTACTTTTTCTATGTAGAAATATAATAGTAGCTTATTTTCAACCATAAAATTTACTTTTTCTATGTAGAAATTTATAATAATTCAATGTATAAATTTATAATAATTTAATTTGTAATAATTATTTTTAATTTTCCCAGACTATTTATATTAAACAGTTACATTAACAGTTCCACACACATGCCATGCATTTATGGATACAAAACATATAGGCCTACCTACTGTCTATCCCATGTAAGAATTCCGTACTTTTGACAGCTGATGCTACCAATATTTGTAACACGTGGCAGAATAGCATACCATTTTAAACAACAGGACATGATCGTATGACCTGATAAAGCAGTAGTAGTAGCCTTGAACAACAAATCTGTAAACTTCCATCGCCGACATTAAAAAAGTGTGTATTGTATGTGAAAAATAAGTCAGCATTTGGAGGAACTGTAATATAAAAACACGTTTGTGTATTCAGCATTAGTCAGTTAACTATTTTATTCTATTCAAATTGCATCATTTCTGTAACTATTTTACAAACATTAGCACCGCTTTCAGTCTACCTATACTGGCAACCAAAACAAAGGACAGCCATTGTTAGTGTCTTAGCTTCTTGTGTGTTTGTGATTCTTTCCTTTTAAGGTGTAATTTTAATACTCTGTGCGTATATTTAATATTTTGCAATGCGGGTATTAAAATACCTGGCCTGTAATTGCCAAAGACAATCAGATATTTTAAGACGTGTTTCAGAAGACGAGAACTGGAAAAACGTTCAGTCTTGCAGCAGCGTGGCATGTCTACAAAAAATAGTCGCTAAAGCTGGAATCATACGATGCAATAAACATGCAATTTCCGTGCAATCTGCAAAAATTGCACTGCATGTCAGACACAGAATTCTTGGAATATCACATGCAATGTAAGCGACGGCGCGATTTGAGAGCACAGAACAAGCTCTATATTTCTGTGCAATGCCTTGCAAATTGCATGAAACAAGAAATGTGATTGGCCATTTCAAGTAGTTTTCACAAGCTTTACTGTACACATAGATAAAAAATGGGGTGGACATGTGAGTGTGTGTTTCGGTTATTGGAGGAATATAAGAAATACCCGGTGCTGTTCAACACAAAATCGCCTATCATAATAGACATTTGCACGATGCTGCTTTAAAGGTTGTGGCTGCAAATGTATGTAAGGCTCTCACTTTCCTCGTCCCCACATACATCACACAATTTACTCACTGATATGTTTTTAAAATAATTTCAATTTAATACGATACGCCTAGGCAACAGACTATATAGTTTGGCGGGAAAGAGAAGAATTGCATGTATATTGCATTGTGAATTGTGCCATGTAAAATGTGGACATAGAGTGAATGAGAGTGATTTCATTGCAATTATTGCGCACTGATAGCATACAATGAGATGCGCAATCTGTAAATTGCATCGTATGATTTCAGCTCAAGTAAGAAGGTAATCTGTCGAGAGAAAAGAGCTAAATAAGATTTTAAAAATGTTTTATTTTAACAGAATTTGTGGGTAAACACTTACGGTTCTTGTTGTGGGCCTATATGTAACCATGCTTTTTCAATTTGCCAACTCAATAAATTCTTTGTGTACAATTTTTTAACTAAAAAAAACAAAAAAAAAAAAAAAACACGTAAGTGGTACCATTTACTATCAAGTCCATGTGAGATTTGTGCCTAACACATGCAAATATGTAGGTAGGCCTACAAAACATTACCAAACGAAAAGGCCCGTGTATTTCCTGGCCAAAGTGTACCTGTTTAATCATATGTGTTGCCAAAAGATTTAAAGCTGATTTGGGCAACTGAGCCCACCCATGTTTGTTTATTACTTACACTTTTGGTTGATATATTATTTCTGTTTAGGTTGTCAGAGTGCAAATTTTTGCTATGTAGTCTACAAGAAATTTGTTAACAAGTTTTTTAGATTTGTGAGTCCCATGACTATGATAACGACACCTATCTTTTTTTGATAGTCGGTTACACGAAACTTAAACTTGCACTGTCGTATGCTCTTGCAACTTTAGTTTGTTGTAACCAAATAAGTTACTATTATTTAAACTTTTTAGGTGTCAATTAAAAATAAAAAACGATAAGTTACCAGTGCATTTTTTTTTTTTGGTAATGCCATTAAATGTTACAAATTTGAGCATACCTAGGAAATATACAATAAATAATGTTAAATTTTTAATTCTTATATCAATTGAACTACTGAAGAGTAGGCTATCCATTGCTGCAATATGAAATAATTTTCCATTAACATTGCCCACCTAACCCTAGTATAGGCCATTCGGAAAAAAGTGAGCACTAAAGATTTAACCTTTGGAAAAAAATCACTAGCCGTTACTGCATATCAGTAAACATTAACAATAGTTACATTATTATTTGTATGGTTTGTAACGAATCATTGCATGTAGTTCCATGTATTTTTGTATTTGAAAACAGCATTTGTGAAAGAACATAAAATGTAATAGAGCTCACTGTATACCATATGCTTTAAAATATTTATATGCTCTTATTGACGTACCTACGTACTGTGTAATTTTACTTGATTAGCTCCAGCACAAAGTGATGCAACCGCCCGCTTAATTCAAAACAGCAGTTGAGACATTACCACTAACGCTCGCACCACAGACATAGTACAAAATTCCTCCGACAGGTGGCATCAGAGTTAGGTTTTCGCCACTTCGGCTTCGTTCGCTTAAACTATTTCTGGTTAATTCATAGGCATATTGTTTATTTTTCTGTACAGTACATTTACTGGTAATTTCATTTTCGTAGTAGGGTAATATGTGTATTGACAGATAGGCCAGAATGTAAATACATATACCATCCAGATTTGTAATTCAGAAACTGTATGATCATTTTTATTGCAATATATTTTTTTTAATTTCCGTAATTTTTCACCTTGATGAAAAAAATACAACTTCTCCCTGTTTTTTCCCCAATTTTTCTGGTTTTATTTTGAAGCTTCAGAACCCTAGTTATTGCAATCAAAACATACCTTCTTTGTCTATGATATACCTTACAGTTGAAATGTTTCGATTGTCAGCTGAAAGCACATGGTGGTGGAAGCATACGTGTTTTTGTTTACATTGTCCTACTTTTTATATTATGTCAAATAATGGAATTCTTATACGGTATGGAATGTACAATACCAGCTTACCATATTAACAAAATTTTGTATCAATGATTGCAAAAATTGTAACACCACCCTTGTAAACAAGACAATTCTTCCACTAAATTACTACAAGCGATCGGTGACAAAAGGGAGTCACTTTCTCTTGCTGGAGAGCACTACGCCGTATCGAAACCTCTTCCTCTTAGACCGCTGTCCAGGTCAACTTAACACAGGGTACGAACCTCATAATTTCAGATTTGGATGAAATTAGATGGAGCTGTAAGTTAGTATTAATATTGACTAAAACAAATACAAAATTGTATCATATTTATTATCTTTGAATTATATGTTGCACAGCATATCACGAGGGTATTATTTTTTTGTATCCCAAATAAACAATTTTTGTTTCAATTTCTCAAAAACTACAGTTCCAAAAACTTTTGATATGATACCAAAGGCAGCTATGCACTTGTATACCATCTCGCTAAACTTAAATGTGTGGTGACAATTCACTGTTAATAATTTACAGTTGAACCGCCGTTTTTTATATTGTGCCGAATTATTGAGGTTGTATAGTAAATTGCTAAAAGAGTAAAGCTAAATGCACATTTGACAACTTACATGCATATTTAGTGGTACGAATAAAGTAAACATAAACACAAGCGCTGAGGGCCTGAAACAACAGTAACAAGAGGTAGAAATATAACTGTTGTTGTTGTGAATGAATATTTGGTGATATCAGTTGGTGACATTAAAAAAAAATGTGATAACTAATGTTAAAATTTTTAAACAATACTATAGCATTTTAAATAAACCTGAAGACTTTTCATACATAAATCCATTATACTGTGGCAATTGCGTCACTTAAATAACAATCAACTCATTCCTGTTGCCAAATCAACCATTTCAAATCAATACAATTCCAAAATAAAAAATTTACGTCTTCAAAAAATTCACCGGTCATACAGAACCTTCCGATACTGCTGGTCACCCCATAGAGAGTTGAATAACAATACATATAGGGCCACCTTCCGTTATTCACTGATTTCGCTGGCCAGTGTTTTCAGTAGTGTCAGCATTGGTTCCGAACAACTTCCGATGACCGATATTGCTGACGGCACTGATGGCCACTTTCCGTTATTCACTGATTTCACTGGCCAGTGTTTTCAGTAATATCAGCTATAGTTCCGATATTGCTGACGGCACTGATAGTCACTGATGGTCGGTTGATGACGATACCCTGTGCGAGGCTACATCCGTTAACTGAGGGTGGGATTCATAGTCATAACTTAAGCAACTTCTTGGTCAAGTCGTTCTTATATGACGTCACAAATGCCTATTCAATGTCATAAACGTTTCTTAAGACTTTTCTTAAGCATATGGCCTCGACGAAGACAATCTTATTTTCTAGTGGCTTGAGAGCAGATATTTCTGTTGCATAGTCACTGCTTGAGAAGGTCGTGTTGCATAGACGTCGAGGTTCTTCTCAAGTCTGCAAACAAGACTGTCTTGGCCAAGTTCACTCGCGAGACGACTTAAGATGTCAAACAAAGTAAATATACGTAGTTTTTGCTAATGGTGGTGTTATTCCGTGGCTATTTGAATAAGCGATGCAACTTCAGTGGAGTATAGTTATGAAAACAAATTGCAGCAAAAGATATTGCAATTTTATGTTGATGTAATTAAGTTGGATTCATAGTCGTAACTTAAGCAACGTCTTGTTCAAGTTGCTCACGTATGACGTCACAAATTCCTAGTCAGTACAAATAAGCTACCAATTTGTTTATTTGTAAAATACTTTGAAGTATTCTACCGGTAACCAAACTGGCAATCAAACACGAGGTTAGAAAGATATTCGTCTTTGCATTCAGCAATAATAGTCCATTAAATCGCTAACCTAAAGTACCGTAATATCAAAATAGTTATCCCATTTCAAACATAAAGCTAAAAATGATTTCAAAATTTACTACTGCAAAAAATTTACAGTATAACTGATATTAATTTCGATGCTTAACCATTACAAAAAATATATGTTTAAATCGTTTACGTTTTGCTTATTTTCTATACTTTTATCTCCAGAGGCATGTAATACCGCGAACATGTTGCAGGAATCTTAAAAATTAATAAAAATAGATAGCGACGAACGTGTAATGGAACTGCCAGTGAAACATAGTAGAAAGCAAGAAAGTTATTTCCAACTCGTATGTAGTCGTGTATGTTCGTGTGTCTTCGACCACTTACGCAAATACTTCGTCAAGCAGGAAGTAGCACATATCAAAGCTCGTCGACTTCATGAAGCTATCCTCTAGACACCGACTATGCAACTGGAGTTGGGAAATCGCTTTCTTAAGAAACAAGACCGTCTTGACGAAGTTCTTGCTTAAGTTGGGAATATGAATCCCGCCCTGAGATTACCGATTTTACTGGCGCTTCAGAGCATCAGTGTTGTCAGTATACCAATATTTTTGGTGGCAATTTAAAAGTTGAAGTTATCTAATGGTAAGACAAGGAGTCTTTTTTAAGATATAAGGGCCAAATTGGGTATCTATTAATTTATATACGTTTATTTAACGTCTCATTATAGTTACAGTAGCATTCGTCGTGCAGTTTGCAAAGACTAAATAATGTTTAGAGGTTGAATCGTACCTTGCTAATGCATTTAAAAATAATGGATACAGCTTCCCAAACCTTAAATACACACAATGTTTAAGCTGCACCAGGCAAAAACGAAGAAAATTATATCACTCATAAGTCGTGGTAGATGTATCAATATGCTAAAAATATATCAATTATATTTTTTAAGTAAATACTGATGTGGCCATATAGCCCAAGGGGATTTAGCGGTGGTGTTGACTGGGTAATCGACTTGGAGTGCCTTAAGGGCGCCAGTCCGTCTGAATTTGAATTCGCCCGGGCGGACATGGGACTCTTGCATTCAGGGTCGTGTTGGTCGTCGGCCACGTGACTGTCCCTTGTGCTGACCACTTTACAGGATAAACCTTACGTACGCTGGGGAAGAGTATTCTAGGGCTCTCTTCCACGCCCGACACACAAGTAAATACACTTACAAAACGCTGCACTAAAAATGTACACTAGGGCGGCACCTGCCGCGTGCTCCGGA